>CAUYLG010031489.1:0-145869 GCA_963573385.1 Cacajao melanocephalus | reverse complement strand
GGGAGAGGATTGAGAGAGATCGCCGCTGGTGTGGTCCAGAGAGGCACGGCTGCCGCAGGGCATCACCTACCCACCACGGATCTCTCCTCCAGGGCCTGAGAACGTGTGGCGTGACCCCCACTTCTTCCAAGGTCATAAAATGGATGTGATGTGAGGGGGAGGACACTTGGGCACAGGTGTGAGCTACAAATTTGCAGACTGTCCGCAACCAGCCCATGTGCTGACCTCTGCTGAGTCTACGCCCAGACAGACCCCTGTCTCCCCTGCCCCAGGTCTCAAGGGCAACACATTTGATTGGAGTGAGCAGTCACCTTTCCTAGTCCCCACCTGTCTGCCTCCCAGTGTGACATGGTAAAAGCCCTATAAAACTGCATACCTCAACCATACCTTGGCTTTCTGTTTAAACTACTCTCTGTAACCCGTAATGTGACAGGCAAGCAGTCCAAACCCAGGTCATCTAGGCCCCTGCGACTTGTCATTTCCACCCTACCCAGACAATGTGTAAACAAATGCTTATCTTGACTTTTGTTAACCGCTTAAGTAACAATCAGAGTGTCAAAAGTTCTCTGGCCCTCGGAATGTCTGAATCTCCTCACCCCCACCCCCGCCCCTCACCCTCATCTCCGCCGGGAAGGTGATTTACAGAATTCACTAGCCCTCATAATGACTGAAGCTCCTCACTCCCACCCCCGACCATCACGCTCACCACAAGAGAGGCGAGTCCTCCGTAGCTGCCGGCAATAAAACCCCTGCTATTTGGCCTACTTCTGTCTTGGTGTTGACTTCCTATGCTCGGTTCAGTACAACACGAGGAGCTGACAGAATACACAGTGCAACTGAAAATTGTCTTGGCAAGAAAAAAAGAAGGAATCAAAGCATCAAGGTGGGTCTCAGGCTGTGCCGAGGACAGATTAGAGTTTGCCAGTCCCTCTCTGCCGCTCCCAAAGATGCGCCAATAAAGAAGGAAAAACAAATCTGGCTGAAGCAGGCTAGTCCGTCCTTACATATATATTTATATATTTATGTACTTTTATTTATATACACATAAACATTGACATAAGTATGTATATATTTATATAATATATATTTAGGTATATAAATATACATAAATTTATATGAATGCATATTTTATTTATGTATATACACATACAAATATTTCTTATGTATGTAAATATTTATTTAAATGTATATTTTATTTATGTGTATAAATATGGTTTTATTTGTGTATGTAAATATATATTTTTATGTATGTAAATATTTATATAAAAGACTTTTTGTAAATGGCTTTTTTTTTTTTTTTAAGACGGGGTTTCACCGTGTTGGTCAGGCTCCTCTTGAACTCCCGACCTCAGGTGATCCGCCCGCCTTGGCCTCCAAAGTGCTTGGATTACAGGCGTGAGCCACCACGCCCCGCCGATTTTTTTTTTTTTTTTGACCGCATTATGCCACACAATGAACAAGCAGACTCATGCTGAAGAGTTAACAAATGTAACCTCTCTCAGGCCAATCCACTGGAATAAATAAAGTCTTTCTACTTTGTGTTATCAATTGATGACTGAGTCCTGAGGAAATGGTCTTTTCGCAAGCCAGGAAAACCTGTGAGCCTCCAAATTATGTATGCTGTCTGTCCGCTATACCCTAGCAAGTCATGTTTACCACCTAATCATGAATAGACAGTTACTCTGTCACTGCAAAACATGTTGACATGAGACTGTGTTTGGATCTGAGATAAACACAAGGCTCAGTGCTTGAAAGGGGGCATAGCTAAGTTCAAAGTAGAAAAATGTTTTGTGCTGGACAGCTCGGGGAAAAGAAATCATGGTAATACCCGACTTGTTTCAGATAAATGCTGAGTCATCGCTACACCAATACCAGTATCAGCACACATTTACTGTGTGCCCAGGTAATAGAACTATGCTACAAATAGAACTCTGGAGAGATAGAAGGTCAAGATTATTATCTCCTTTCAAAAAAGGAATAAACCTCAGTAAGACGGCTAATTTGTTTTATATCAAATCACTTGAACACTTCGCTTAAATTTCTCCATTTGTAAAAAGAGGGCAATATTTATCTGGATAATTGTGCCCCCAGATTGTCAGGATCAAATAAAAAAACATATGGGCATGCAGTTTAAATATATACGTGTATATATTTTTTGAGACAGTCTCACTCTGTCATCTAGGCTGGAGTGCAGTGGTACGATCTTGGCTCACTGCAGCCTCCACTTCCCAGGTTCAGGTGATTCTCCTGCCTCAGCCTCCAGAGTAGCTGTGATTATGGGCATGTGCCACAAAGTCTGGCTAGATTTTTTATTTCCATTTTTAGTAGACACAGGGTTTCACCATGTTGGCCAGGCTGGTCTTGAACTCCTGACCTTAAGTGATCCGCCCGTCTTGGCCTCCCAAAGTGCTGGGATTACAGGTGTGAGCCACCTCGCCTGGCCGATCTTCAGTTTTTTTGGCTTATTGAAGGGTTAATGACTCATGTGATCCACTGGAATGAGGAAAGAGCAAAAGGCAACAGAAAACAAGTTGAATTTAAGAAAAACAACACTCGGCCGGGCGCGGTGACTCATGCCTGTAATCCCAGCACTTTGGGAGGCCGAGGTGGGTGGATCACTTGAGGTCAGGAGTTCGAGATCAGCCTGGCCAACATGGTGAAACTCCGTTTCTATTAAAAAAAATTAAAAAAAAAAGAAAAAGAAAAAGAAAAACAACACTCAGCACCACATCTGCTCATGGGTGTACTCCTACTTGAGTTGTCACCTAATAGAAGGAATAGCCTTGTGTGTGTGTGTTTGAAAAAAGTAAAGGAGCTGTTCCAGAAAAATTTGCCCAGAGGTCTCAAACTTAATAGCTACTGCACAATTTAAAAGACTGAGGAGATAAAGTTCTCTGCTTTGGTGGAGAAAAGTCCAATAGTCTGGACATCTGGATCTTGTAGGTTTTTTTGTTTGTTTGTTTGTTTTTCTAAGAAGGAGTCTTTCTCTGTCGCCCAGGCTGGAGTGCAGTGGCGTGATCTTGGCTCACTGCAACTTCTGCCTCCCATGTTCAAGCGATTCTCCTACCTCAGCCTCCTGAGTAGCTGGGATTACAGGTGCACAACACCATGCCTGGCTTCTCTTAGTTATTTTAAAGTGTACAATTCAGTGGCATTAGGGCATTTGGCACATCACACTGTTGCATGACCATCACCACCCTCTAGTTTCAGAACTTTTTTGTCACGCAGCTAATTTTTGTATTTTTAGTAGACACAGAATTTCACCATGTTGGCCAGGCTGGTCTCGAACTCCTGACCTCGTGATCTGCCCACCTCGACGTCTCAAAGTTCTGGGATTACAGGCATGAGCCACAGGGCCCAGCCTGGACATTGTTTTACATTTAAACCTTCAGAAACTTTTTTTAATTTAAACGTTTTGGTTTAAGACAACTGTAGATTCACATGTAATTCACACGTTGTAAGAAACAATACAGAGAAATCAGGAGTACTATTTCCCGTACCTGTCCCCAAAGGTGTAGTTGAATATCACAACCAAGATCTCAATATCGATACAGTCAAGATACAGAACAGACTTTGCAAACGTTTCTTTTGTTTTTTTGAGATGGAGTGTCACTCTGTCACCCAGACTATAGTGCAGTGGTGTAATCTCGGCTCACTGCAAATTCCGCCTCCCAGGTTCAGGCAATTCTCCTGCCTCAGCTTCCTGAGTAGCTGAGATTACAGGTGGCCACCACCATACTCAGCTAATTTTTGTACTTTTAGTAGACAGGGTTTCACCATGTTGGCTAGGCTGGTCTCGAACTCCTGGCCTCGAGTGATCCACTCACCTTGGCCTCCCAAAGTGCTGGGATTACAGGCGTGAGCCACCACGCCCGTTTTTGGAAACATTTAAAATGAGTTGATCACTATCATAATGATTACCACATTCCCACAAGTCAGAAACATTCCTTTAAATTCCAAAATTGCTAAGTGAAGTCTTAGGCGACATATCGCCTCGAGGATTGTACAGTGATCTGAGAGGCAGCTTGCCATGCTGCCTGGAATATTTACTCCCCTTTTTCTCAGGAGTTATAGGTGATTTATAGCCAGTTGCAAATTAACTACAAAGCTAACTTTGGTAGAGATGAACATTATTTCTTTTCTTTTCTTTTTTTTAATTAAGACGAGGTTTCACCATGTTGGTCAGGCTGGTCTTGAACTCCCGACCTCAGGTGATCTGCCCGCCTTGGCCTCCAAAGCGCTTGGATTACAGGCATGAGCCACCACGCCGGGCCTGAACGTTATTTCATCACAGGATACAACAGCTTACAAGTCACCTTGCTGAGCAAGCTTCTCAGAGACAGCTATTAACATCACGAATGGCTCCAGTTTTTCCACACCCAATTTATTCATTCAACAAGCCTCCTGTAATGAACTCCTGGCCACTCAGCAATGGCCTGAATGCACTTGCTTCTCTGTGGACCAGTTCCTCAGATATGACTCTTACATTCAAATAAGTGTTAGCTCTCCTTCAGTCTATTCTAATGGTCGGGGTTTCTAACATAACCTTTAAGAGTTCTGCAGCTTTATCAGCAGCATGAAAAAAAAATAGAATTAAAAAAAAAGAGTTATGCAGGAAGTTTCTGACAAAAACAAAAGTCACTGGCAAGTGTCTGAGGAAATTTACAAGAGACAGAGATCCCCCTTCTCAAAGGAAATATTAGTCACCGGGAAATTATAAGACCTCCTTCTAAATAAAATATTAATGAATTTTGAAGGGAAATCCCTTTGGAATATTGCAAGGTCGTATAACATTAAAAGCATGTGGAAATGAGGACACAGAATTGTTCAGAGAAGTAGCTAACACAGAAACTTGAGAATTGCCTATCTCCACATTTGGATATCTAGAAAAGATTTTGAAAAGTAATCTAAGGCCAGGCATGGTGGCTCACCCCTGTAATCCCAGCTCTTTTGGAGGCTGAGGCGGGGATCACCTGAGGTCAGGAGGTCCAGACCAGCCTGACCAACATGACGAAACCTTGTCTCTACTAAGAGTACAAAATTTATCTGGGCATGGTGCCAGGCACCTGTAATCCTAGCTTCTCGGGAAGCTGAGACAGGAGAGTCAATTGAACCTGGGAGGCAGAGGTTGCAGTGGGCCAAGATTGAGCCACTGCATTCCACCCTGAGGACAGAGTGAGACTCCTCTCAAAAAAAAAGAAAAGTAATCTAATACTAGGCATCAATAAGTTTCTAGAGAGAAGGGGGCGGGGAAATTTTTTTTAAAAAAGTTTCTAGAGTATCGGTATAATTGGGATTTATTTGTTGTTGTTGTTGTTGTTTTGAGACAGAGCCTTGCTCTGTTACCTAGGTTGGAGTAGAGTGGCACGATCTTGGCTCGCTGCAAACTGCGCCTCCCAGGTTCAAGCCATTCTCCTGCCTCAGCCTCCAGAGTAGCTGGGATTACAGGCATGTGCCACCACACCTGGCTAATTTTGTATTTTTAGCAGAGACGGGGTTTCGCCATGTTGGCCAGGCTGATCTCGAGCTCCTGACCTCAAGTGATCTGTCCACCTTGGCCTCCCAAAGTGTCACCGTGCCTGGCTGGTTTCTTGTTGTTGCCATTGGCACCCAAAGTTCCTTTCCTAAAATGACACCTTGGCATACTCAAGTATACAAACAGGGAGACATGACAGTATGGAAAGACACCACCTACTCCTCTTGTTATGACACGCATGATTTCCCAAGTTACCAGTGCTTCTCTCTGGTTTGATCTGCATTGTCAAAAAGAGTTGGGGTAGTTTCCTGAGCTTCCCCTCCCTGTACTACAGGACAAGAAATATCACCGATGAGAACCAGGTAACACAGAGAGCTGGTCTGCAACTCCTGACTGCTCAGTGAGAAAAATAACCAGCAAAACAGGATTTTATTTTTGTTTTCCTTCCAACAGAGTAGCTCAAGCTCTCCCATTACAAAAATCCAATCTACACACAACAGTGGAATTCAACAGGAATCCAGGGAAAGGGAAGAAGTGGACAAAACAGATTAAAGTTTAACTTTTCATTCTCCAAATACCCCAAATACCTAAAACAAAACAAAAACAAAAAACCCTTTCCTTTATAATTTTTTTTTTGAGACAAAGTCTCACTCTGTTGCCCAGGCTGGAGTGCAGTGGTGCGATCTCTGCTTACTGCAACCTCTGCCTCCCGGGTTCAAGTGATTCTCCTGCCTCAGCCTACTGAGTAGCTGGGATTACAGGCATGCGCCACCATACTCGGCTAATTTTTTTTCTTTTTTTTAAGACGGGGTTTCACCATGTTGGTCAGGCTGGTCTTGAACTCCCGACCTCAGGTGATCCACCCGCCTTGGCCTCCAAAGTGCTTGGATTACAGGCATGAGCCACCGCGCCCGGCCAATTTTTTGTATTTTTAGTAGAGATGGGGTTTCACCATGTTGGCCAGGCTGATCACGAATTCCAGACCTCAAGAATCCACCCACCTTGGCCTCCCAAAGTGCTGGGATTCCACGTGTGAGCCACCACGCCTGGCGTCCTTCATCAGTTTTTAAAACTTAGTGGAAATAAAAAACTCAGTGAAAGAAAATTAAGGGCTTGCAGATGAGAGAAATTGAAAACAGTTATCAAACAGGCAAAACAGATAAGAGTAGAAAAGAGGATGGGCTCAGTGACTCACATCTGTAATTCCAACACTTTGGGAGGCCGAGGCAGGCAGATTACTTGAGCTCAGGATATTAAGACCAGCCTGGCAACATAGCAAAATCCTATCTCTACAAAAAGTTAAAAAATTAGCTGGACATGGTGACATGCACCTGTAGTCCCAACTACTCTGGAGGCTGAGGCAGGTGGAACACCTGAGTTTGGGAGGCCAAGGCTACAGTGAGCTGTGTTGCACCACTGCAGCCCCAGCCTGGGTGACACAGTGAGACCCTCTCTCAAAAAAAAAAAAAAAAAAAAAAAGAATTGGAAGGGGAGCAAAAGAATTTGCTTGGAGGCTGGATGTGGTGGCTCACGCCTGTAGCCCCAACGCTTTGGAAGGCCGAGGTGGGCAGATCACCAGGTCAAGAGTTCCAGACTATACTGACCAACATGGCGAAACCCTGTCTCTACTAAAAATACAATAATTAGCCTGGCATGGTGGTGTGTGCCTGTAATGCCAGCTACTCAGGAGGCTGAGGCAGGAGAATAGCTTGAACCCAGAAGGCAGAGGTTGCAGTGAGCGAAGATGGCGCCACTGCACTCCAGCTTGGCGACAGAGTGAGTCTCCGTTTTGAAGAAAAAAAAAGAAAAAAAGAATTTGCAAGGAAGTTGTTCCAGTTTGGGGTAAATTGGGATATTTTTGCAAAATGTTATTTAACGCCTATTTATTAAACTTTGTTTTTTTTTTAGACAAAGTGTCACAGAGTCTCCTGGGCTGGAGGGCTGGAGTGCAAGGGTGCGATCTTGGCTCACTGCTACCTCCACCTCCCAGGTTCACGTGATTCTCCTGCCTCAGCCTCCTGAGTAGCTGGGACTGCAGGTGCATACTATGACACATAGATAATTTTTTGTATTTTTAGTAGAGACAGGGTTTCACTATGTTGACCATACTGGTCTCGAACTCATGACCTCATGATCCGGCCGCCTTGGACTCCCAAAGTGCTGGGATTACAGGCACGAGCCACCATGCCTGGCTATTTAATTATTAAACTATTTACATGCATAAGAGTATATACACATACATTTTTTTTTTTTTAGAGATAGAGTCTTGCTCTGTTGCCCACCCTGGAGTGCAGTGGCACAATCTCAGCTCACTGCAACCTCTGCCTCCTGGGTTCAAGCAATTCTCCTGCTTCAGCCTCTCAAGTAGCTGAGATTATAGGCATGCGCCACCATGCCCAGCTAATTTTTGTATTTTTAGTAGAGATGAGTTTTCACCTTGTTAGCCAGGCTGGTCTTGAATTCCTCACTTCAGGTGATCCACCTGCCTTGGCCCCCAAAGTGCTGGGAATACAGGCATGAGCCACCACAGCTGGCCTGGTTTACTGACTATAAATAGCTTCAATAGGGGGTTATCCAGATTCCAGAAAATAAAACAGATTTTTTGATAAATTAGGTAACTTTTGGTTCTTTTTGCACCATAAATCTAAAAACTTTGTTAGTTTACTTATCACTAATATACCTGTCAAACTGTTGCTAAAGAGCTTTCTACCATCAAGATATACAACCAAAGAAAAAACGATACTCAGTGTAGTAAAGAGTTCTGGAATGAGATAGAGAGGAGATATGATCCACCCTTTTGGGACTGCAGTGCCAAACTAGGAAATCACCTGTGTTTAACCAATCAGAACATCCTGTTTTTTTATTTTTTAATAGACACGCCCCTGTATCTCGTCATTATGTTAATGGCTGGTAGCCATAAAACTTTTTTTTTGTTTGTTTACTCTTTCAGATTTGTACAGAAAACCCAGCTCTGAGTGAATATCTTGACCTGGGAGAGACTAGCTATACTTGAATATGCTTGTATAGTCTGAGGGTTTCTATCTTGACAGTTTTAATGCCAGTTTAGTCAGCTAAGAAATGAACTAGAAACCAGAATGCCAGTTAGTGCTAAAACGGACTCACTGAGTGACCACAGAACTTCCTTCTTGGCCAAACTGAGAGAGCAGGAGACTGTCATGAATAACATTAATATTAATGAAGCAAAGCACTCTGATGATTTAGATGACAGCAGTAACTTCACTGTTTTTCCCGTTTGTGCTGTGCTGTGTGTGTGTGTGTGTGTGTGTTGTGTGTGTGTGTTGCCTAATAATCTTTTATACCGGGTGCGGTGGCTCACGCCTGCAATCCCAGCATTTTGGGAGGCTGAGGCGGGTGGATCACTTGAGGTCAGGTGTTCAGGACCAGCCTGGCCAACATGATGAAACCCTGTCTCTACTGAAAATACAAAAATTAGCCAGGTGTGGTTGGCAGGCACCTGTAATCTCAGCTACTCGGGATGCTGAGGCATGAGAATTACTTGAACTCAGGAGGCAGAGTTTGCAGTTAGCCAAGATTGTGCCACTGTACTCCAGCCTGGGTGACAGAGCGAGACTCTGTCTAAAAAAAAAAATATTTTTTATGGCCCTATGTACCCATCCAGGTGAGAAAATATAATAATTGAGGTCTAAGGATTCCCTAGAAAGAATCTTAGAGATCATACATTGTATCTGTATCTTAATTTACTTTTTTAATTTCTAAGATAATATTCTCCTAAATATTCAAACAGTAAGTTGCTTCTTTGCCTTTTGACCACCACCCAATTCCACTTTCCTCCCCAGAAATACCCAATGTTAATTAGTTATGTATTCTACTCCTTTTCTGTACAGATACACACAAATATATGCAACCGAGGCTGGGTGTGGTTGGCTCACACCTGAAATTTCAGCATTTTGGGAGGCCAAGAAGGAAAGATTACTTGAGCACAGGAGTCTGAGACCAGCCTGGGCAACATAGCAAGACATGGTCTCTACAAGGAATTTGAAAAAAATTAGCCGGGTATGGTGGCACATGCCTATCATCGCACCTACTCTGGAGGCTGAGGTGGGAGGACTGCTTGAGCCCAGGAGTTTGAGGCTGTAGTGAACTAAGATGGCACCACTGTGCTCTAACCTGGGCGACAGGGCTATTTAAAAAAATTATATGTACACACACACACACACAGATGCCACTGCAATTACTTATCTTTTTTTTTTTTTTTTGAGAAGGAGTTTCAATCTAGCTCCCAGGCTGGAGACAGAGCGACTCTCCTGCCTCAGCCTCCTGAGTAGCTGGGATTATAGGCGCTCGTCACCACGCCCAGCTAATTTTGTATTTTTAGTAGAAATGGAGTTTCTTTTTTCTTTTCTTTTTTTTTTGAGACCAAGTCTCGCGCTATGCCCTAGGCTGGAGTGCAGTGGTGTGATCTAGGCTCACTGCAACCTCCACCTCCCAGGTTCAAGCAATTCTCCTGCCTCAGCCTCCCAAGTAGCTGGGATTACAAGTGCCCACCACCACACCCAGCTAATTTTTGTATTTTTAGTAGAGACGGGGTTTCACCATGTTGTTCAGGCTGGTCTCGAACCAAATTTTGACCTCGTGATCTGACCGCCTCGGCCTCCCAAAGTGTCGGGATTATAGGCATGAGCCACCGTGCCGGGTCAACTTATCTTTTAACATGGAATAACTCTGTACATGTTTGTTTATTTTCTCCTTTAACAAAATGTTTGGAGATCTCTTCTGTCTACATCTTACTCCCACCTCTTTATCTAGGTCAAGCTTCTTATTTTGCAGTAGTAGAAAACCACACATAAAGTGATACAATGACTTTCCTAAGTCGGACAGCTACACAACAGGGACCAGAGACCAGCCAGTAGTGTCTAGTCAAACAAAAATCGTTATTTATTGGACAGAGTTTGCAGAAACTGGAAGTCTCCAATTCAGTGACCAAAACCGCAATTACTTTTTCACCAACCTAATAGTTTTTTAAAATCAGTTGTTATTCAAACATAAATTCAACTGGTGCTCACTTTTGTTTTCACTTAAGTTAATCAGATGTTCGTGTCACTATGAAGTTGACAAGTTAATTTGCAATGAATGGTGACCTAATATTTCATTGAGTAGTCAATCCCTCTTTCCACTAAAAGAAGCTGCTTCTCACTGTACTAAACCCCTGCCTCTCATTCTCCAAACTTTCCGGTGGCCAATTCCTTGTCATCTTCCCCTAGATCCTGAGTGGGGTTCACTCTCTTATCTCCCTCGGGGGCCGCTTCTCAACACTTAAAAAGAGCTTCCATCTCTACCTGTGTCCCCAAGACGGATCTCCTTCTCCTGGGCCTAGGTCACCTCGGGATTTCCCGAGGTTCCCCAGAAGAGGCTGCACAAGTCAGGATAGCAAGTCCAGGAAATGGGGAGGTCGCCGATGACCACGCCCCGGGACTCTGGGAACCCCCAAAATTTACTGAGGTGGAAAAATTGCGGGTCATTGTGGGTTTGGGGTGAGGGGACCCGGTCCCAGGGAAAGGAGTTTGCTTTCCCACCAGAGGGAACGCTGGACGCGAAGGGAGTGTGGCACCCCTCCTTCCCGGGGTGTCCTGGGCGTTGCTCTCTCGCCCCAGTGGTGACGCAATCTCTCCGCGCCGGGGGCGGGATGCGTTTGACGCCATCTCCGGGCGCCCGGCGGGGGGGGGCGCTGGGTGTGGGGCGGCTCCGGGGCCGGGGATGGCGGCGGCCGCGGTTGCGGCGGCTCCGGGACTAGCGGGTGGATCCCGGGAAGCGCTGTGAAATGGGCCGGTGAGTGTCCCTGGAAGTCGTGGCCGCCGGGGCCAGGCAGGCCTGGGCTTGGTACTCCGGAGGAAGTGGCCCCCAGGAGCCCGTTGCTCCGCCGGGCCGGGGCCCATGAACCGCGGACAGAGGGAAGGGAAGAGGCCGCACCTAGACCCCTGCGCGCTTCTCTCTGCCTGGGCATGGAAGGCGGCCTCAGGCCCCGGCGTCCCGGAGGCTGTATCCCTGCGGGCCAAGGTGTCCGAGTCTGCGGGGCGGGAATGGCCCCCAAACAAGGAAGCGTCGCTTGCAGGCCCTCGCCCCTGCCCCCTTGGTGAAGGGTCGACCCTCTACTCTCTAAACGCAGAATTCCCAATTTCGAGCCCTACCCTGATAGGAGCAAGGATTGCGGGACCACTGGGAGCCATAACCCTCGTCTCTGACAAGCTTCTCCTTTTCTGTCAGGTGCACCTCTCGCCCGCAGAGAATTGGGGTCTCCAGCTGGGTTCACCCCCTTGATTCCGACCCAAGCGTGTTGAGGAGCTTGGATCCGGGCTCTGCTAGCAGCGTTGGCAACTCTCCTGAACAGCCTGTTAGCTCGGTTGGGGTCACAAGCTGCGTCTTCCCTTTGAGATCCTCAGTGAGGTTCTGGAGAGGCCGAGGTTTCGGATTCTTAAGTGTGTTTTGCGTTGTGGGAACCTGGCGCACAGGCTTGGCTCTTTGTTGTCCTTTCTGCAGACCTTTTGCCTCTTTCGGTCCTTTTCCTAGTCTGTGTTTGCTAACCTCTGGATGACCTGGAGGCAAGTTTTCTCTAATGTTTTCGTTACAGAAAGCAAGGATCATTTTGGGATTGAAGATGTGACCCCACTTGCCACTGGAAATGAAGGAGAAAGCAAACGGCTTTTCAGTTACTAAAACTGCTGGTGGAGACCAGAGGCATCATTTATGCCACTGTGTAGTATGTGTTTGTGGACTTAGGAATTTGTCTTCCCACTGTGCTTTCCTATCCTTTTACCTTTTGTGTACACCTGCATCTTGTCAATCATAAGAGAGAAATGTTGCGTTCAGTTTGGGTTGAGGCTTGGAATGTTCTATAGGACTTGGACAGGATAGTCTGTAGTTTCTCAGAGCACTCATCTCTACTGCCTTCTCTGTTTTCAGAGGTTAAGGCTCCATTCTTTTGTGCTTCGAGTTTCTGGCAAGTGTAGATTCAGATATTGATGGTTTAGTGGTAGTTTTGTTTTGCTAGTGTTAGCCACCTGAGGACCAAGGCAATATTTTCAGTTTCTTTCACACTTGATTTAGCTCTTGGTGTAAAGTGGTCACTCAAAATATTTTACACGAACATACACACACACACTCTCTCTCTCTCTTTTTTTTACCCTGAAAATCTCTTAATAAGTCTTCCCCTTGAGTGACTCCCCCTTGACCTCTTTTTCTGCCCCAGAAACATAAATACTTGTTCTTTTTCATCTAGTGCTGCCTTTTTCATTTAAATAACCTCCACATTTATGTTTTCACAGGCCCTGTATAAAGGGGAAATCCATGGAGTTGATTTTTCCTGCTTCCCATTGATCATATGAGAACAGTATTAAATCTTACATTTTTATTTGTGCATTTAACTGAAATTTGGATTGGAAGCAAATTTAACTTTTGGGGAACAGGCATAGGTAGATATTAAGGAAACGTTGTTAAGAAAAACCAATGAAATCTGACGCATGGAAATTTTTTTCCAGGGATGTCTTCTTACAAGTGGGAGCATTAGAGATTTTTTTTGCTCTCTTCAACTGCCTAGGTACTCTGGATAAATGTACCATTTACCTGTGGAGAAGAAGATGAGGCAAGGATGTGTATACTCTAATGCCTTGGAATTACCTTTCATGATAACCCTGGGTAAAATCAGAGGTCTGGCAGCTGCTTACTCCATTCCTGTTTCTATCTTCTAGGCTCCCGAGCCAGCCGGGAGGACACTTACTACAGCTGCTCAGAAGCACCACTGGAAGCTCAGGTAATACTGGCAATTTGAATTCCTTGTTTCAGGAAAATATCTGGGATGTCACAGTGGAAAAACAGAACAGAATATAACATAGGAAGCTCTTTCCAGATCCAAAGAACTGGAACCTAGTCGGAGGAAATAGGCAGCAAAGTTCACGTGCACTGAAGTGTTCAGACCAAAAAGTTGCTTTATCACAATGGACAAAAGCATTTGTGAAAGGAGACAATAAGAGAAAGGGAAAAAAGAGCTTTCTTATGAATTATACAGATACGGGGGGAAAAAAAGGCATGTTTAGAGGAATGGAACCAGAATTGTATAGAGTGGTGGCTGGAGCAGACCTACAGTGGAGAAGGAGCTGTTGGCAAAAGAAAGCACAACGGAAAAAGGAAGGGAATTAATAGAGAAGGCAAATTGAAGGTGATCATTGAGAAAAGAAGGCTTTTGAGACTAGGGAACTGGAAGTTTACGTAAGGTCAGAGAGTATTGTTTTTCTTTGTTGGGGAGGAGAAACAAGTTGACAGCAAACTAGTTTACTCACTGTCGCTATATAGAATCTGAGTTAAAATGTAGTATTTCATGGGACGAAAATGTTTATTTTCATAACCTGGTTAGGGAGCAAAGTTTAAAAAAAAGAAAAAGACACAAGCAGACCTGAGGATTTGACACCTGGGTCCTTGGGGCACTGGTGATACAAGGCAAAGGTGGAAGAGAGTTTTTTAGCCAGGCTTGGGATGGTAGTAGGTGAGATCATAACCCAAATTAGGCTACAGAAAGGAAGCAAGGATGAGGTCATATGTTCAGGAAAGAAGGTGGCACATTCATATTTGATACAAAAGGAGAAACTTAAGGAAAAGAGCCAGCAGGAGGCTGGGGATGATGGCTTATGCCTGTAGTCCCAGCACTTTGGGCACCTGAGGCGACGGACCACCCTAGGTCAGGAGTTCGAGTCTAGCCTGGCCAACATGGTAAACCCAATCTCTACTAAAATTACAAAGTTAGCCGGGCATGGTGGTGCGTGCCTGTAGTTCTAGTTACTCGGGAGGCTGAGGCAGGAGAATTGCTTGAACCCGGCTGACAGAGGTTCTGGTGAGCTGAAGATTGCGCTGCTGCACTCCAGCCTGGGCGACAAGAGCAAAACTCCATCTTATAAATAAAAGGAAAAAGAGCCAGCAGGAAAGACCGTGTGTTCAGAGCCCCCTTTGGGAAGAAGGCTGAGAAGAGTCAAGATGCTTATGAGACACATGACTAACCGTGAAGCTGTTGGTCTCTCTGGGATTGGGGAGCCCACAGGTTATTTGCGCATTGGTGAATAGTCATCCTTGTAGCTCTTGGTGCCTTGTGGTTTCCCCGACTGTTTCTCTCATGTTCCAGGCTGGATGAGTTGGGGGTAGTCTCCTTGTCTGCCCCTTTCTTTTACCTCCTTTTTCCTAGCAATCCCCTTTGTTACATCTTCCTCCATGGCACAGTTCTTCCTATTTCCTTTGTTTTGGCTCATCCCTAGGTTACTTTTCTTTGCCTCTGATTTGTTCCCTAGCAGATGTGGGCGCCCCAGCCAGAAGCAGAGAGGGGTACAGGGAAGCCACAGCGAAGCCCCTTCTGATGCCCCAGGGAGCAAGCCGACTCCTTCCAGGCTCCAGGAACACCACAAAGCAATATGAAACCTGTTCATGAGAGGAGTCAGGAATGCCTTCCACCAAAGAAACGAGACCTCCCCGTGACCAGCGAGAATATGGGGAGAACTACCAGCTGCTCCACTAACCACACACCCTCCAGTGATGCCTCTGAATGGTCCCGAGGGGTTGTGGTGGCCGGGCAGAGCCAGGCAGGAGCCAGAGTCAGCCTGGGGGGTGATGGAGCTGAGGCCATCACCGGTCTGACAGTGGATCAGTATGGCATGCTGTATAAGGTGGCTGTGCCGCCTGCCACCTTCTCACCAACTGGCCTCCCATCTGTGGTGAATATGAGCCCTTTGCCCCCCACGTTTAATGTAGCGTCTTCACTGATTCAACATCCAGGCATCCACTATCCCCCAATCCACTATGCTCAGCTCCCATCCACCTCGCTGCAGTTCATCGGGTCTCCTTATAGCCTTCCCTATGCTGTGCCACCTAATTTCCTACCAAGTCCCCTCCTATCTCCTTCTGCCAACCTTGCCACCTCTCACCTTCCACACTTTGTGCCATATGCCTCACTTCTGGCAGAAGGAGCCACTCCTCCCCCGCAGGCTCCCTCCCCGGCCCACTCGTTTAACAAAGCCCCGTCTGCCACCTCCCCACCTGGGCAGTTGCCGCATCATTCAAGTACTCAGCCGCTGGACCTCGCTCCAGGCCGGATGCCCATTTATTATCAGATGTCCAGGCTACCTGCTGGGTATACTTTGCATGAAACCCCTCCAGCAGGCGCCAGCCCAGTTCTTACCCCTCAGGAGAGCCAGTCTGCTCTGGAAGCAGCTGCTGCAAATGGAGGACAGAGACAGCGAGAGCGAAATATTGTAAGACGGGAAAGCGAAGCCCTTGACTCCCCCAGCAGCAAGGGTGAAGGCCAGGGACTGGTGCCCGTGGTAGAATGTGTGGTGGATGGACAGTTGTTTTCAGGTTCTCAGACTCCACGGGTGGAGGTAGCGGCCCTGGCACACCGAGGGACCCCAGACACCGACCTCGAGGTCCAGCGGGTGGTTGGCGCTTTAGCTTCTCAGGACTATCGTGTGGTGGCAGCTCAGAGGAAGGAGGAACCCAGCCCCCTCAACCTATCCCATCATACCCCCGACCATCAGGGTGAGGGACAGGGGTCAGCCAGGAACCCTGCAGAGCTGGCAGAGAAAAATCAGGTCCATGGGTTCTACCCTCAGTCCCATCAGGAACCAGTAAAACATAGACCTTTACCCAAAGCAATGGTTGTAGCCAATGGCAACCTGGTGCCCACTGGAACTGACTCAGGCCTGCTGCCTGTGGGCTCGGAGATCCTGGTAGCATCAAGTCTGGATGTGCAGGCCAGAGCCACCTTCCCAGACAAGGAGCCAACACCGCCCCCCATTACCTCCTCCCACTTGCCTTCCCATTTCATGAAAGGCGCCATCATCCAGCTGGCTACAGGAGAGCTGAAGCGGGTGGAGGACCTCCAGACCCAGGATTTTGTGCGCAGTGCCGAAGTGAGTGGGGGGCTGAAGATTGACTCTAGCACGGTCGTGGACATTCAGGAGAGCCAATGGCCTGGATTTGTCATGCTGCATTTTGTGGTTGGTGAGCAGCAGAGCAAAGTGAGCATCGAGGTGCCCCCTGAGCACCCCTTCTTTGTATATGGCCAGGGTTGGTCCTCCTGCAACCCTGGGCGGACGACACAACTCTTCTCTCTGCCCTGCCATCGGCTACAGGTGGGAGATGTCTGCATCTCTATCAGTTTACAGAGCTTGAACAGTAACTCAGTTTCTCAGGCCAGCTGTGCTCCCCCAGGCCAGCTGGGTCCCCCCCGAGAAAGGCCTGAGAGGACAGTCTTGGGACCCAGAGAGCTATGTGACAGTGAGGGGAAGAGCCAGCTGGCAGGAGAGGGCTCCCGTGTGGTAGAGCCTTCCCAGTCTGAGCCCGGTGCTCAGGCCTGCTGGCCAGCCCCAAGCTTCCAAAGATACGGCATGCAAGGGGAGGAGGCACGGGCTGCACTGCTCCGTCCCTCTTTCATTCCACAGGAGGTAAAGCTGTCCATTGAAGGGCGTTCCAATGCAGGAAAATGAACCTCTTTCCCAGACCAGGACTGGGCTTTACCCCAGAGCTGAGCCTCGCCGCCGTGAGCAGGCAGAGGATTTGCACACGCCGAGCAGGGAATGGCTTTCTTGGCAGTGAGACTTAGGGGAAAGGGGAGGCATGAAGTCAGCCTCCCAAGGCAGGATCTGTTGCTCATTACCCCATGGCGTCCTTTCAGGACAACCCCAGAGGGTGTTGTGATGGGGAGCAGCAGGCCTGGGGCAAGGAAGGAAGGGGGTGCACACAGGAGAAGAAACATTCCAAAATCAGGGCCTCCCTGTTCTTTCCTCCCCATCCCTAGCTCCTGCAAAGGAAAGTCCAGGCTTTGGGAGCAGATGGCAGAGGGAGGGAGTAAAGAAAGAGCCAAAAATGATGATCCACAGCTTATAGTAGCAGTTAAACTGTCAGAAGTTTTTTTCCTTTTTTGTGGTGGAAGGGCAGGAGGCCCGAAGGTTGGAAATAAGAGGGTTCCCACCCAGAACCCTTCTTGTGAGAGATGTGCACTTTAAAGGGTGATTTTGTTCCAGATGTCTGTGGCTGGGTGTGTGGGGGAGGAGCACTCTCATCGACAGGACTCTGCTTGATCCTCTGCTTCATAGCCCTTCCCCATCTCTCCTCACCATTCCGACTAAAAGGCTTCTAGCAGCACGGGGGCCCAGAGAAAGAGCCCCTGCAGGGTGCAGAGTGAAGTACGACCTTGCCAGGGACTCAGTCAGGGGACTTTGGGAGAAAGACTTGATAGCCAGGCTGACTGGGTTCTAGGCAGGGCTTCTGGAAAGGTAGCTCACCTAAGAAAGCTCCTCCGACTTAGCATGCCAGACCCACTTTGAAATCTCACAGAATCTCGTTGGTAATGGTGACTTTAGAAAGAGCTAGTAGACTCTTCCCCAGGCACCAACCCCCCACCTTTGTCTGTGTTGTGCCTAAGTGCCTGCACCGCCCCCACCCTCCTGCTGCCCTGACCTCTGCATGGTGTCGTGACCTGGGCCTCGTTTGTCGCTGCACTGCCTTTCCTTGTCTGCAAAGTTGGTTTTGTCCACTCTGACCAAGACCTCTAGTTTTTGGTGGGTAGGGGGTCTCTCGGGTTCCCCTGTCAGCTATAATCTCTGTTTTTAAAATCTCAAAATCATGTCCCCTCCACTTCCACTGCCAAACAGCTAGGTGGAGAAACAAAAAGGGAACTGTGCCCTGGGCCAGGGCGAATGCGTGGCTGGGCAGTGCCCATCATGGCATTTTCAGATGTCCCATATGTCCCCTCCCATCTTATTCCACTGCTTTCCCAGCATTCTGGCATCTCCAAGCTATCCCCTCCCACCACTAGCTCTTAAGATTCTAGGATAGTCTTGAAAACATTTCAATACCGGAGGTAGATGTCATTTTGTGGTGGTATATTCTTCTGCAAAAAGTATTTTCAATCTTAGTTACATTTGCACCCCCCTCCTGTTCCCCACCAATGTCTTAATCCCACATTTTCTTCACAACTTTTAGCATCAGCTCAGACCGTGGGGTTCCATTGGGTATTGGGAATTAGGTTCCCCCACTAGCTTTCAGGTGGGTGAGTTTTTTGTTTGTTTTTTGGGGGTCTTTAGACTCTTGAAGGCAACTCAGGGTATTGTCCACCCAGCTCTCTGGTTAGACTTCTCCCAGGCTATGATCCTGGCATTTCCTTTACTTGGATTGGCTGAGACCTGGCCTGGCATCGGGAGTCCAAACCTCTGAGGTCTGATCTCTGCTCTGTCAAGGACTTTCGGCAAGTCTCGTGACCTCTGGCTCTTTCACTTCCTCCCCACCTGCCAAATGGGGATAAATAATCTTACCTACCTCCTGGGGGGAGGGGAAGTTCTGAGAATGGAGTCATTCTTAGTGTTCAGGTGCTAAAGGTTGTTCTCCTGGGGGAACAGAGTGACTGAAACTGGCTTGTTTGCTACAAGCCCTACACTCCACTGTTTGATTCCTTGAAAGCAGTTGCCTGGTGAGTCAGCTTTTAGGGGTCCATCAAAGGAAGCTGCTGACCTGACTGCGAGTGCTTCAGTATCTGGTTTGTGTCAGAACCAGACACCAACTTTGTATTGCATTTGGGATCATATCTTTCCTCTTTTCTGTCCCCCATTCTCTGAATGCTGCTTTCTCTGGCTTGTCTCCTACAGTGGGGGCCTGTGGGGTTGAGTCTTGAGGAATCCCCTCAAATGAGAGCCTTGGAAGAAGGCCTCATCTCTGGCTGTTTCATGAGCAACTTATTCCTAGAGTTCATTGTTTGCACAGGTTTCTCACAAACATCCTTCCTCATAGGAAGGCTCGTCAATTGAATTTAGTAACATGTACACAGTAGATGCTCAAGAAATGACCGCAAAGATACAAGCTGAGCTTTCCCTTTATGGGGCAAACCTATGTCTAACTAGATATAGACTAATTAGTTTAAATCAAATCACCCTCCACTTGGGCTAGTTCTGATTTACAAACTGGTAACTTCCACTGAATTCTGGAAAGAGAAATTCTTGAGGACCCTGGCAAGTTGGGCCCTGACCTTTCTGTTGTTGCTCCTCTTCTGTCTCTTGCTGGTGAAGCAATACCAGCATCTCCTGTAATAACACAATATCGTGCCATGCATATGTAACATATTAATACTTGATCTTGCTGAGCTGCAAAGGTATCTTTCATAAAATATGGTCCCCAGGAAAAGAAGGTCTGTGCTCTAAATCTCAGAGATGTGGCCTTCCCCTTGCCTTTAACCTCTAGTTTAGTCTTTTCCTCCAGGCATGAAAAGTAAGACTAACCTGTGGTGTGTTCATTCTTCCTTATAGGAATTTCCTGAGTTTGCAGGAGACATGAGAGCGGTTTTTAGAGAGTGAGCATTTTAGTGGAAGTTGTCAACTTTTTAGGAATGAGCAGTTGACAAGGGCCAGAGCGTCTCCCTTGTCAGCAGTAGGACGTTCCCAGAGCTTAGGAATAGAAAGGAGAACTGCTGACTGTCTGGCACTGTACGGGAATAGGGGAACCCAGTAATGGATGGATAATAAGCCAAGTCTTGAATCATTCCTATCAAGATTAGTGTATATTAGGAAGAGAGGTGGCATGAGGGGAAGGGGCTCTGGGAGTTCAGAGCTGAGTGCTTGTACCTGAGGGGAGAGGCCCCAGTGGATCTGGGCTGATCCTTCTACATTCTTGGTCCCAGTTGGTCATAACACCAAGGGCTTTGCTCTGCGCTGCTTTGCCACTGCTGCTGTCTGCTCACTGTCCTGCCTGCTGCCCTGTACAGCTCCTGTCCTTCCATGTCTTTGGCCATGTAGATTAAGTCCAGGCATCTGTTTCATTCTTACCTGTGTTCTGCCAGGTTATTTTATTGCAAAGTCATGTTGAATAGGGATGGTATGAAATGCTGCTGGTGAGCTGGTGAATCCAAAGGGATATGGCTTCAGTGCTGTTGGGAGCCCTTTGGCTCTAAATGTCTGACTGTCTTGAGGGAGAAACAAGCAGGTTTCTACTAGTGGGTGTCTTCTGTTGTATTTACAACTTCTTTCCTCTGTGGTATCTTGTATCCTGTTTTAAAAACTAAATGAAGGGAACCACATTAGGGCCCATGCCAGCATCCCACTGTAGTTCCTCCAGTTAGGTGGATTCTGGAATTTGGAGAGGTTTTAAAGTTTGGCTGAAATAGCCCCTCAGGTGGGGTTTAATTTTCTTTTTACCAGTGGACATCATGGGCGATTTAGAGGGAAGTACAAGATGGTGGTGTGATATGAACCTGCAGCAAGCAGGCATACTGGAGTTGAGTGATCCCTCTGGAGATGAAGGGTGGACATGGATTGACTGGGAAAAGGCCTGGGTCCATTGGAGTAACGATAATCTGATTGATTGAATTGGCCATGGGAGGTTAGGTCACAGTCTTATAAAAAAAAAAAAAAGTAAATAGGACAGAGACTAAGTTTTAGGGAGACATCTTGGCCTCCTAGGCTAAGTTTACTAAACGACAGTAAAGCTACAGTACCTTCCAGTTGGGAAAAAGTGTACACTACAGTTGAAGAGCTGAACCTTATTAGGTTGGATGTTGATCAGGAACCTGTTTGCCCTTTGCTGGGAAGCCTTCACCCTCCAGCTTCCCTGGGGTAGGGAAGGTCTCCCACATTATGCAATAATAAAATAAGCATCTGGGTCTTTGCAGCTGTCAGTTGCTCTTTCAACTCTAGGATCCATCTTTGGACCAGAATCCTGGTCTGGGCCTAGGATGACACTGGCCCCAGAGATGCTAGAGTCAACTGCACTCTCTCCTTAGCTGCAGACTATGCACAGTGCCTGGGGCGGAAGGAGGAGAGGTGTCGTGGTTTGCCCTGCTGCCTCCCCAGCAGGAACAATAGTCATAAATGCACTTTTCACACTAAAGGTTTCTTTATTAGTTCTCCTGTTAAACCTAGATCCCTCCCTGGTAGATTGCAAACTCAAAGTCTTTGTGATCCCAAAGCCATTCCACTGCAAATGCCCAGCAGTGAAGATGGCCTCAAATTGGGTTCCTGCCTGCAGTGTGTGTGGCAGCAGCCCATGTGCCTTTACCTATTGTCAAACTTGCAAGCATTTATTTGTCTTTATGACTGCCATGGGGACTGAGGTTCTTCAGAGAGAGAGAAAGAGAGAGAGAGAGTGAGCTGATGACACAGTGGTTTTACACCCAACCCGGGACAGGGAGTTTGCACATAGTTGTGAGCTGTGAGTGGTTAGTGCATTGCTGGTATTGCCGAAGGCAGGGTTGATCCCTCACTTGCTTGATACTTGCAACTTGCATTCAAGAGAATCTAGAGTGTGTTGGGGAAGGGACTGACTGTACTCATGGCTAACTTGAAGTATTAAAATAAGGCTGTCCCCTACAACCTTCTTAGTCACACAGGATCCCTGTAGCCAAAACAGTATATGATCCAGCTGCAGAGGGCAGACTGCTCTCAGCTTGCACAGCACCTTAGGTGAGGGAAGAATATATGGATAGGGAATGGGGTGGAGAAAGAAGGATGAGAATGTTATCATCCAGGTGGCTTTAGGGTCCTAAGGAGTGGAGGATGGCGGCACTGGGGAGGTCTGGATGGATCTGGTAGGAGTTCCCTGTAGATAAATTACTGATCCCCCATCTACTATCCCCAGTATGTAATGGCTGAATTAATATGTAATCAACTGCATTGTATCTAAAGCCTTAGAACTAGTCAGGTGCTCCCTCCACCCAATACCATTTCTTACCCTCTAATCCTACCTGATCTTTAACAAAGCATTAATAATTCTAAGGATAATCTCTATTTTGTTGTGCTTTTTTGTAACTGTTTTAAATAAATCAATTTGTACTGTATATTTGTACTTTTGTGAGATCCTTTTTGCTGTTTTACCATTTTAAGTCTCTGTACTTGGCTACACACAGATTGTATTTTTATTGTTAATGCTCTTCTTATGGATACCTGCATTTAACTTGTGGACTATGTAAACACAATATCTATCAATATCTATATATCTATATATCTATCTATATAAACTACTAGCTTTTCCTTTTGGTGTTTGCGCCTTCTTCCTATCCCAGCCTTAGATGGTGGCCATGGGGTGGGGGATAGAAACCTTTGTGGGAGCAGTTATGTGGTGCCTATCTTTGTGCGGTGAGCACAAGGCAGACGGCATGAGCTTGTCCTGGCATGGTCTCTTCCCTCGGTTGGTGTGGATTTCGGAGACCCGGAAGTCTACCTGAAGACTTAGATTCTAGTGGAATCACAAGGATCTGTCATTACCTTCACTGCTGGCCTCCTCCCCAATTCTTTACTCAGGAATGCCTCCAGAAATACGCTAGAATAAGTCAGCCCCAATCATAGCTACTGCCTAAAATTTAGAAAGCTTGCCACTAGTAAGTGGCCTTTATGAAATACTTCTTATTATGTGCTACAAAATATCCTAAGTGCTTTATATATAGGAACAAGCATTTATTGCTAGTATTATTTCCTTTTGTGGATGGGGAAACCAAGACATAGAGGTTAAGTAACTTCCCCAAAGCTACACAGCTAGTAAGTGGCAGGGCACTTTTGAACCCACAGATGCAACTCCTGAGTTTGTATTAATTCAGCTTCTTGTGAAGATTGAGATCATCCATGTAAAGTGCTCAGAATCATCTTTGGCACATAGTGAGGACTGTCATCTTTTTTTTTTTTTTTTTTTTTTTTAAGATGGGGTTTCACCATGTTGGTCAGGCTGGTCTTGAACTCCTGACCTCAGGTGATTCGCCCGCCTTGGCCTCCAAAGTGCTTGGATTACAGGTGTGAGCCACCACGCCCGGCCGAGGACTGTCATCTTGAGGCATCCAAGTAGGACTCCAGTATGGAGCTCTGAGAGAAAAGCATTTGGTTCAGTTTTTCCTTTTTCGTTTTTCTTTTGAGACAGAGTCTCTATTGCCCAGGCTGGAGCGCAGTGGATGATCTCCGCTCACTGCAACCTCTGCCTCCCAGGTTCAAGTGATTCTCTTGCCTCAGCTTTCCTAGTAGCTGGAACTACAGGCATCTGCCATCATGCCTGACTAATTTTTGGATTTTTAGTAGAGACGGGGTTTCATTATGTTGGCCAGGCTGGTCTTGAACTCCTGACCTTATGATCTGCCCACCTCAGCATCCCAAAGTGCTAGGATTACAGACATGAGCCACCATGCCCAGCTTTTTTTTTTTTTTTTTTTTTTTTGAGACAGAGTCTTACTATGTTGCCCAGGCTGGAGTGCATTGGCAACGATCTCAGCTCACTACAACCTCTGGCTCCTGAGTTCAAGTGATTCTCATCCTCAGCCTCCCAAGTAGCTGGGGTTGATTACAAGCACGCCAAGTAAGTATTTTCTTTTAAATGTATTTTTTTTTTTAAGACGGGATTTCACTATGTTGGCCAGGGTGGTCTTGAACTCCTGACCTCAGGTGATCCACCCGCCTTGGCCTCCCAAAGTGCTGGGATTACAGGCGTGAGCCACCGCGCCTGGCCTTAAATGTATTTTTCAAAACAAATATTTCAGCCTGCCTAGTAGAAGTAACCTTAGTTTATTAGCTGGGTGTGGTGGCACACACCTATGGTCCCAGCTGCTTGGAAGACTGAGGCAGGAGGCTCACTTGAGCCCAGGAGTTAGTTAGAGGTTACAGTGAACTATGATTGTGCCGCTGTACTCCAGCTTGGGTGACAGAGTGATATCCTTAAAAAAACAAACCCTAGGCTGGGCATGGTGGCTCATGCCTGTATTCCCCTTACTTTAGGAGGCCAAAGCAGGCAGATCACCTAAGGTCAGGAGTTCGAGACCAACCTGGCCAACATGGCGAAACCCTGTCTCTACTAAAAATTAGCCAGGTGTGGTGGTACAGGCCTGTAATTCCAGCTACTTGGGAGGCCGAGGCAGGAGAATCACTTGAACCCCAGAGGCGGAGGTTGCAGTGAGCCAAGATTGCATTATTGCACTCCAGCCTGGGCATCAGATTGAGACTTCACCTCAAAAACAAAACAAAGAAAACCCTAGTTTGGTGGGGGTCAGGTGACACTGTTAAACAAACAGCCTTGGACCTATGGAGGTTAGAGAGGAATCCAAGTTTCCCTGTTAAGATACTGGAAGAAGTCCACATTCCTGGCATAGTTATTTTTCTGGCTACAATTTAACTAGGGCACTTCCTTCTGGACCTCAAGATCTATAATTATCTAAACTGAACACAACCTTTGGTACAGGCTAGGAAGGTTCTGTGCCTGTTTTGTACCATCACAGAAACTTTTTAGCAATGACCTCAGCTCTTGTCTCCTCCATGGTTTGGCAGCCATACAACCTGCCAGAGTAATCATTTTGCCCTAGCCTTAACCACTATTGACCTGAATGTTCTTAACCACCTTAATTCTGGATTTTCTTCAGTGGGTTTATTATCCTACCTTGCCTCTGGTGAATAAATAAAACATAAATAAATAAAAGGCAAACATGAGTTTCTTGGTGCTGTGGACCTTAATATTGTAGCTATTTTTCTCTGAGCCTATTCCTAGATGCCGCTGACTACTGTCTGAGAATTGTAAACGTTCGACAAACAATATTGCTGGGAAAAGTTGCACACCTAGTTGAAGGTATTGCATAGTCTTTAGGAAACACCAGTTATGAGGCAAGGCTTCTACTTCTAAGTTTAGAAAAGGTAAGCTAGGTTTAAATAGCCCTTGGGACCATAGGTATCTTCATTATGGTTGTGGGAATAATCATCACAGTCAACACTGGTTCTTTCTTCGGTGTCGTGCTCATTCCTTGGCAAATTGTAAAGGCTCAAATAAGGACCTCTGCTTGGACAGCCTAAGCTGAGGAGCACCTTCCCTAAGAAAAGGGCAAGCCACCAGAAGCCACTGTCCGAAAACTTCCATCCAATGTCATTTGCTAGAATGACACTGAGAGAAAAGCAGGAAAGGGTCAGTAAAGATAAAATTAATTTATTTGACCTCACAACTTCATGGGCCACACAGGGGCCCCACAGTCCTAGAAGCAGGCCTGTGGCAGTGGGTGGGGAGTCCAGTTCTCTGGAGTGCCTGCTCCCTTGTCCAGAGCTGCCTTGAGCCAGGTCCCTCCTGACCCCATCATCCTGCTCCCACATGCAAGGGCTGCACAGGTCCACCTGCAACAAACCCAGGCCTGCCTCTGGCAACAAGGACAGGGCCTCGTGCATGTGGGTGGGTGGGTAGGTGGGTGGGTAGGATGGCAGGCAGGAAGGTGTGGTTCAGTGCAGAGAGCTGCTGTTCTGCTCTTCAAAGGCCATCTTGCCCAGAAGCTGGCTGTCCAACTCCACCCCACTTACAGGTAGCTGGAAGAAGTTCATTTCAGCTGCTAAGGCTGCCATGGCAGAAGGGTCCTGGCCAAACTGAGCTCGCAACATCATGTCCATTTTCTCCAGCCTCCTCTTGAGCCGCTTGGCCTCTCGCTCTCGGATGAGCCGGGCCTGCCGCTTTTCTGGTGTTTCGTTGGCCCGCTTCAGCCTCATGGCCTCCCGATCCCGCTGCAGCCGGCGTGCCCGCTGCTCATCTGTCTCCTGCATGCGCTGCAGGCGCTTGGCTTCACGGTCCCTCATGCGCCTCACCTCCCGTTCCTCAGGGGTCTCATTGTCCCGCCGGCTCTTCTTGGCCGTGCGCTCTCGTTCCAGCCGCTGCAGCCGTACTTCCAAAGGCTCATTCTGTCGACGAAGGGCCCACTTGCGTACACTGGGAGTCTGGGCTTCCAGTAGTTTACGGTAGGCAGCACAGTTGTTGCACACAAGCAGAATTCCAGCAGGGTACACTGGAGGACTAAAGGCAATGTCCTTCCCCTCAGCACTGGAGGGGCCCTCGTTGTGGGCTGTGGGTAGGGATTCCATATTGAGTACTTCAGGAAGTTTCTCACTGGAAAGCAAACATTTTGGATGGTTAGTGTTTCCTTCTAGCAAGGGTCAGGACTCCAGCCCTGCCTTATTCTTTTCCTATGATGCCAGGGTCTCCACGCTCACCACAAGGGGTCACTTTGAATGCTTGACAGACCTCTTCTACCGCTCCATCCCTTCTCTTCGAGCAAGAGTGTCTATCAAGTCTTAAAACCCACCTGGAGTTAATGACTGAGCCACCTGCCACAGCAGCGCACCAGAAATCAGACATACCCTTGGCATTTTCACTCAACCCAGAATAATGGTTTTGGTAAGAGCTTTGCAGGGGCAATCCTGCTGTGGGAATGGAGGCTCCTGGAGGTGGAGACCTCCTTCAGGCAAGGTGCAGACCACCAACTCACCTCCTTCCCTTGCACTGCCTGCATGCAAAGGTAGACTGCACTGTACACTAGACAAACGGGACAAGGATACAACGTTCCAGTCTTCCTAGGACACAGTGGAGACTGCGTCCTCATGCCAGGACCCTCTCCACCCTATAACTTCTTTCTCCATGCTTTATCATGAGTGTTCTTGGACTTGCCTACATCTCTTTCTAGTTGAAGATATTCTGACAGGAAAAGAAATGGAAATTAATTTTCCTTTGGGGCTATGTAATGGAATAGGCATATTTCCTAGCCTTCTTACTTGTACTTCCAGGTAGTCATGCATCAGTTGCCTTTGCGTTACCTATCTCTAGCCTTTGCTTTAACTTCAGAAAGCAGAACTCATACCCAGTAATTTACTCCCAGCACAATAGGGATAGCTGCCCAGCTGACCTGTTAAAAGTGGCATGGCTGGTGAACCGGGCTCCACACACAGCACAATTAGATCGCTGGTCCTCCGAGTGGATTAAGAGGTGGCGACCCAATGACCCCGGGGAGCTAAGGGCCCGGCCACAGACAGGACACATGTAGCTCTTGGCGCTCACCACTGCTGCAGTGTGCTGTAAAACAGAGCCTTGATCTGTCAGTTTGGTGCTACCTCCAGGACAATCTGCACCCACTTAGAAACAACTTTCTGGCCGGGCACGGTGGCTCACGGCTGTAATCCCAGCACTTTCGGAGGCCGAGGTGGGTGGATCATGAGGTGAGGAGTTCAAGACCAGTCTGACTAACATGGTGAAACGCTGTCTCTACTAAAAATACAAAAATTAGCTGGGTGTGGTGGCGCACGCCTGTAATACCAGCTACTCAGGAGGCTGAGGCAGGAGAATCACTTGAACCTAGAAGGTGGAGGTTGCAGTGAGTCGAGATTGTGTCATTGCACTCCATCCTGAGTGACAGAGTCAGAATCCATCTCACAAAAAAAAAAAAAAAAAATCAACTTTCCAGGAAATGTTCCCTTTCATTAGTCTCAGAATAAAGAATTTACAAGTATTCTGTTTAGCCCCTAGAAAAGTCAGTCTCTTGTGTTAGTGGCTCTGGCCATTTAGACCACTGCTTAGATTTCATTAGCTTGAGTTCTGCCTACGTTCTGGGACATGTGGCTGGCTTAAGAAACAGTGGGGCTCCAGAGCCCTTTTCAGAGCCTGAGAAGCATTCTTGTCTCGGATAATTTCTCTCTGTCTCCCTGGCTCACACTGTGCAGGTACAAATACATGTTAAGGAAACAATGAAGGCCAAATCTAGAAGCTGGCATGGAATACTGATATGCAACAGGTATTTATATCTTGCTTTCTCAATCTTTTCAAGATAGTCTTCTGAAGTAACACTTGTCCTCATGAACCAACCATCTTTATGGTACTGCCCAGGCTGCCATCTGTGCTGATGCCTTGTCAACACCAGCCAGGAGGCACAGGTGCCCTGTGATTGGATCACGGTAAAAGAACACAAAAGTCTGGTATTCGGATCCCCTGGTTTACACTAATTTTCACTGGTATTTCAGAACCATTTGTGTTAACTAATTTTTTTTTTTTAGACAGAGTCTCATTTTGTCACCCTGGCTGGAGTGCAGTGGCACAATCTTAGCTCACTGCAGCTTCTGCCTCCCGGGTTCAAGCCATTCTCCTGCCTCAGCCTCCCAAGTAGCTGGGATTATAGGTGCAGGCCACCACACCCGGCTAATTTTTTTGTATTTTAGTAGAGACAGAGTTTCACCATGTTGGCCAGGATGGTCTCAAATTCCTGCCCTGAAGTGATCCTCCCACCTTGGCCTCCCAAAGTGCTGGGATTACAGGTGTGAACCACTGTGCCCACCCATGTTAACTAATTTTTTTTCCTTTAACACAAAGCCCTCATTATTAGTAGACATTAGTTTCTATTTCACTATTTAAAATATGCATTAAATAATTTAGAAAGTCACTTAATTTTCACAGTGTGTCTGCCTGGAAACCCAGACATGTTTATCCAACATATCTCATTTATTTTCTAAAATGTTGGAAGCTTGGAGCAGAATATCATTTTTTTTCTTTTTGAAACAGTCTCACTCTTGTCACCCTGGCTGAAATGTGATCACTGCGACCTCGACTTCTTGGGCTCAAGCTATCCTCCCACCTCAGTCTTCCAAGTAACTGGTACCACAGGCACACACCACCACACCCAACTAATTTTTAAAAAACTTTTTTGTAGAGCTGGGGTCTTGCTATGTTGCCCAGGCTGGTCTTAAACTCCTGGGCTTAAGCAGTCCTCCCACCTCAGCCTCTCAGCTGGGATTCTGGGTGTGAGCCACCATGCCTGGCTTTGGGCCAAATCTTTTTTTTTTTTTTTTTTTTGAGACAGAGTCTAACTCTGTTGCCCAGGCTGGAGTGCAATGGCGTGATCTTAACTCACAGCAACCTCCACCTACCGGGTTCAAGCAATTCTCCTGCCTCAGCCTCCCCAGTAGCTGGGACTATAGGTGCATGCCACCACATCTGGCTAATTTTTGTATTTTTGGTAGAGATGGGGTTTCACCATGTTGGCCAGGCTAGTATTGAACTTCTGATTTCAAGTGATCCACCTGCCTCAGCCTCCCAAAGTACTGGGGATTACAGGTGTGAGCCACCGCATCCAGCCTCTTTAAGCCAAATCTTAATGGAAGCGACAACCCAAGACTCCTTCAGGAGTCAGAGAGAGATAAAGGCCAAAGCAAGATCTGGGCTACAAACAAGCTGCCCACACTCATGTTTCAGAGCACACACCTCCCTGATCCATACCTGGTACACGTGAGCAATCAGCTGCTCCCGGCTCCTGCAGTCTAGCTGGCACAGGGGACACTGGCAGAGTTCAAGCAAGGGGTCAGAATTCAAATTCTCTGTGACCTGTGATTCAACAAATAGGCAACTCATTAGGACTCTTCACTCGTCTCTTCTCTGCCCCAGCTTTTTAAACAGGGTACCCTGTTAAAAGGAACCCAGACTGATGGCACATGTTATTCTTAGCTTCCCATTGTGGGCTGAAGAAAAAGTAATAGTTGAAAAGGAAATATGGCTTTCAGCCATGAGGACACAGGATTGCTTCAGAGAGAGCCGATCTATTTTTTTCCCTGAAGATAAACTCTGCAGAGACAGGGGTAGCATTTTTCCTGTCATGTTCCTTGCAGGAATCCTCAGGAACAAAGTTAGTGAGAAGGTGGCACTCCAGGTGACACCTTGACTTAGATTTGCAAGCATGTTCAAGAGTCCACCTTGGGAAGTCAGCTTTCCACTTCGCTGAAGTGGCTCTTCTGTCTGGAAAGATGTGGGGAGCTGTAGAAAAGAGAGCTGTGCACAGGCTCAGTGATATGTGGATAGAAAAGCATAGCTGAGTGTGGCGAGAACTGAGTCTGAGGTGTGGGTTCTGGTGCCACGAACGAAGAGGCCTCCTATGCAGGACCAAGAAACCATCAGAGGCAAGACTATGCCACAGGGGTGAGCAGCATCAGGGCAGGCAGAAGGGTAGGGCATTGCTGGATGTCTGGACCCAGGGGCCATTGTCACTTGCCTCGTGCTCTACCACTTCGTTCCCACCAACAGGCTGTTCTGTATTTTCTAACTCTTTCTCCACTTTGACCACCCCTCCATCTTCCTCTGATGTGTGGGAAGACACTTCATCTTGTGTGGTCTCCTCTTCATCACCCTCACTGTCACCTGGAACACACAAACTGGTCACTTGTTCTGATTTTTTGCATGAATACATCCTGAGCTGCTCTCCACCCTGGAGTTGGCAGTTATAATAGAAAACATTTTCAGATCTTCCATTATATAGTTTATATAGTTTAGTTGGGTACATATTATGTCAAGTGGAAATCAGCTATAGCTGTCATTTATTATGCCATATACACATAAAGGGAAGATGTGAGGCAAAACTGCATCGGAAATGGTTACTGTGCCCTCTGCGTGATCATAAAAATAATCTTTCTGACTCATGGTTTTCAAATATCTCACACTTCAAATCACACCTCCCTGAGTACCTTGCACCGAGCTCATTCCCACAGCACACCACCTCTGCCTTACTGACACTTCCCACTGATTTCACCATGAGCCCCTGCACAACTCCTCTGTGGTGTCACTATTCTAATCCTCCTCTGAACCCCACTAATCTTTCCCAGCAAACCGCAAGGCACACTTGCAGGAACATCAGCAAGTTTTTCTTCCCTCTTACCAGCAAAGGAAACAGTAGTAAATAAGTTTGAAATGATGTCACTTTATAGGGAAAGGGTTGTTCATTACAGTGGAAAAATTAGCACAGCAACCAACCTCAGGCACTTTGCAGTGGTATCCAACTCACTCTGTTCTTACTCTGCATTGGAACATGGCATTCTAAGCTAAGTCCACTGTTCCTGTTGATTCTTTGGATTATCTGATGGGTAACTGAATGTATTAAGTGGAAGGAACAGGCCATTCTTTAGGATGAAATGTACTTTCTTGTGACTAAAGTATAAATTGAATTTGTTTTAGTTTGGTAGGTAGGATGTAGCTATGGGGAGGTCTTCCTGTGGCTGGGGAATCTGCAAGGTTTATGTGAGCTGATTTTTCTTCTCTATTCCTTATAAAATAGAAAATGAAAAAGGATCAGAAAAACAAATAATAAGGGTAGTTCTTTCTGAAAGGGAAAAAAAGTGCTAGTACCTTGAAGATCTCAAGAGGTAGCCAAGCCTAGGGAAGCTGTGACATTCCAGCCCTCTCCCAACCCCTGGACCCTGGACTTCTGGGCCTGATGTGAGCAAGAGAGAAATACAGGGCCAAGTCTCACCAGGCTGTCCGCATAAGACTCAGATTTCCTAGCTAACAGTGCTGCTTGCCTCCTCTACTACTCCTTGCATAATATCTAAATCCACCAGTATGTGAGCAACAGCCATTATATTTGACTTCTTCCTGGGCAAAACTAGTTACATTCCCTTTCTTCATGAGAAGGTCTAAGCAAATCTGCTAGTAGTTATATGTATCCTTATTAGGTACTCCAGGCGACTGGTGGACTGGATTTGGGGCCTGGAAAGAGCTTTGTTTTATGTGTCTTATTCCCCAGCCCAAAGCTCCTTTCATTTGAATCCATCTCAATAATGAAGGATTGGCACAGATTAGATCATACCATGTTTTCTCACCAGCTTATTTGAAATACTTGTAAATTTAATATAAACTGATGTATCAAACATATATTTGTAATTTTGCAATAATCCAAATATATGTCAGTACTAGAAAAATAAAAACAGCCGGACGCAGTGGCTCATGCCTGTAATCCCAACACTTTGGGATGCCAAGGCGGGCAGATCACGAGGTCAGGAAATGGAGACCATCCTGGCCAACATGGTGAAACCCCATCTCTAGTAATATACAAAAACTTAGCTGGGCGTGGTAGTACACACCTGTAGTCCCAGCTACTTGAGAGGCTGAGGCAGGTGAATCGCTTGAACCCAGGAGGCAGAGGTTGCAGTGAGCTGAGATTGTGCCACTGCACTCCAGCCTGGCAATAGAGCAAGACTCTGTCTCAAAAAATAAAAATTAAAAAAAAAAAATACATGTGCTGTCTAGAGGGATAGTACATCTTTTCCCGAATGGAAACCTATTAGACTTTTGCAGATATTGTAATTCCAACCTGTTACTCAAGAAAGTAGTGGACTCCATAGGTTTTCCAGACAAGCTTGGGTTCATTTTTCAGTGCCTGAGCAATTAATTGCTAAATTATTATTTGTTGTTGATGTTGCTTTATTATTAGCTTGGGTGGAAACACGTTCCTAGAAGGTTGCAGAGTCCTCTCTCCCTGTTTTCACCCAACCCAGCCTCAAATATGGTGAAAAACTGGAAAAGTGATTCTGAATTCATCCTAATAATAACCAGTATCAAGTGGATGAGGTGGGGAGAGTGCTGAAATCTTCCTAGGAATACACGTCTCAAGACGTGTTTGTTCAGGCAGGTCACAAGACAGACGGACAATCCATGAGGCTCAACTTGTAACAGCCACTGTCTTAACTGCAAGGATCTTCTTAGAGAATTGGTATAGGAAGACCTTGACGTTACCATTTTTTTTTTTTTTTTAAGATGGGGTTTCACCATGATGGCCAGGCTGGTTCTGAACTCCTGACCTCAGGTGATCCACCCATCTTGGCCTCCCAAAGTGCTAGGATTACAGGCGTGAGCCACCAAGCCCGGCCCTTTTTTAAAAAAAAAAAAAAAAATGGCGTTTCACCATGAAGGCCAGGCTGGTCTTGAACTCCTGACCTCAGGTGATCCACCCACCTTGGCCTCCCAAAGTGCTAGGATTACAGGCGTGAGCCACCGCGCCCGGCCGACGTTAGCATTTTATACACCGCATAATCTCATTACTGAGCAAATCTTCTTGTGTAACATTAAAACTGGGCCTTCAAGCAAGATTTCATTAATGCCACCCTTATATTTTATTGATTACAAATACATAGATCCTAGGAGACAGGAATTATTTTTCTTTTCATTTTACCTAACCCAGGGACTGCCTGAGCACTATTTATTCCTATATCTTTGTCTATCACAACCAACAAACCTATTTGTATATGGCACTGTGCCAAGTACTGTAGTCCATAAGTTAAAAAATATATATATATATATAGGCCGGGTGTGGTAGTTTACGCCTGTAATCCCAACACTTTGGGAGGCCGAGGCAGGTGAATCACCTGAGGTCTGGAGTTCGAGACCAGCCTGACCAACATGGAGAAACCCCGTTTCTACTAAAAATACAAAATTAGCCAGGCGTGATGGCGCATGCCTGCAATCCCAGCTACTCGGGAGGCTGAGGCAGGAGAATCGCTTGAACCCTGGAGGCAGAGGTTGAGGTAAGCCGAGATCATGCCATTGCACTCCAGCCTGGGCAACAAGAGCAAAACTCCATCTCAAATAAAATTACATATATATAACCTGTCCTCTTTTTCTGGATAAACATGCCTATACACCTTAGACCACCTTTAGGGATGCTGAGGATCCACATATCTCCTTTTTCATGTCTTTCTCCCAACCCCCATGCACAATCCCCAGAACACACACACTCTGATAATTCTTCTCCCATTGCCCTGAGTCATTACCAGAAGGTGCAGAACTCACTGCTACTGGAGTCCTGATCTCTTAGTTGTTGGATAGCTTGTCGCTGACTGCCAAGGTCTCCAGGAAAATCAGTTTTCATCATCGCCTGGCGGGCTTGCTCTTCTAGCCCAGCAAATACTTGATCCCCTGGTGGTCACAAGGAAAAATAGTCAGGCCACCACCTGGGCAGCACATCCCCAGGCAAGCTGGTTGGAAGGTCAGACCATTCAAAGGTAGGAGACAGGTAGGTACCCTGTGGTGGGGTCACTCATCTCCAACTCAGCTTGCTGCCTTCAACAGTTTCTGGGTGCAGCTGCTCTTCCTGGGCAGTAAGCCAGATGCTCTAGAAAGCATCACTTGCTCCTCTTAAATCCTCCTAGTCTTGACTCCTTTCAAAAGGTGACCAACTGCTACTTCACAGATTTCACTGCATACTCTTAAATCTATTTATAACCTTCCATCACGATTGGGAAGACAGAGGCAAGAAGGGGCAAAGTGATGGGATGAAGACAGGGCTACAAATCTGGGCCCTGTCTTAATGTACTAACATTGTGTACCATAATGTACTAACATGGTCTTGACTCTGTCTATCTCTGACTATAAATAAGTACTTCAAATCATCCTTCTAAATAACAATCTCTCTCATCCCATCTTTTATCTACTCTCCTTCCAAAACATGCTCTGGAAGTTCTTCCTTGACTTTCTTTCCAATATTTATCATAATTAGCCATGAGAAAATTAACAACTGATGGAATAATGGACTAGAAGAAGAATAGATACAAACTCACTTCTGCAGAAGAACAAACTTCCTGAAACACACTGCTGATTTACAACAAATAATATTCATGTAGTCTTCTTGGTCCATTTTTTTTTAATGCAGTATCCCAAAGCCCTGGACCGATCCTTGATTTTGCATTTACTTCTATGAACACTGCTTGGGATCCATGTGGCTACTAAATAGTTAATGTTTAAGTGCCCTTTTATTTCCAGGAGACCAGGCATAAGGAAAAAAGAGAGTTGGGTTTCTTGAGGTTTCTATTATCTCAGTCAGAGTAGAAACTACAGTCCCCATTCACCAGCCAGCAAGAGAGAATAATAAAAAGCCCCAGTGAAATGTCTGACAATAGCCAGGCACTTTCTTACCAAAGAGAGAAAGGAAAGTACACAGGCTCAGGTTCTGAGCCAGGATACAGTGATGTGGGAGGAACCAAATGGTGAGCTGATCTGCACTCCTAGACCTTGGGCAGTGAAAGACTTGATGTGGAGTAGGCTTCATGTGATCCCTTTAGTCATTCGTTCAGCAAATATTGATTGAGCATCTATTATATGCCAACTACCAAACACTAATAATAGTCTGACACTTGCAAGTTCCAGCCTCTAAGGTAAGTGTTTTATAGTTATCACCTTACCTTAATTATCTGCAAAACTCTATGTGGTAGGTATTACTACCTACACTTTACGTAGGAGAAAACTAAGGTTAATGGTGGAACCAAGATCTGTCTAACTCTAATGCCCTTTTTCTTTTTGAGACAGGGTCTCAGTCTCTCCCCCAGGCTAGAGTGCAGTGGTGTGATCATGGCCTACTCCAGTCTCAACCTCGTAGGCTCAAGCAATCCTCCCACCTCAGCTTCCAGAGTAGCTGGGACTATAGGTGTGCACCATCATGCCTGGCTAATATTTTTCTTTTCTGTACAGACAGGGTCTCACTGTGTTGCCCAGGCTGGTCTGCAACTCCTGCTCTCAAGGGATCCCCCTACCTCGACCTCCTAAAGTGCTGGAATTACAGGCATGAGCCACTGCCCCTGGCCTAAAGTCTATATTCCTTAACCACCTTCTAGTAGAGATGTAATTAGAAGGTTAGAAGCTTCTTCAGATGGTTTTGCTGAAAACAAACACTTCTCTCTGTGTGAATATGGCTCTGATCCCAGTGTTAGTGTTTCCTTCATACCATGAGAAACTGATACATACAACTCAAACAGCAAAATTATGTTATCAGGGCTAGTGTATGACCAAAGGAAAAATGATAGTTCTGATACCACATCATGAGTTATCATGCCTGAATTACAGTAACTAACATTATGGCTATTATGACTCATACTGTGATTGGGAATAGAGGTGGTTCATGTTAAAGTGTATTCCTAGCTACCTATCCCTCAAGGAAAGGAAAAATAAGCTGTTTTAAGTTCATCTTCACAATTTCCAAGATGACACACTGGATATTTATTCAGTGTTAGAGTGTTTCCTTGTCCCTTTTGCAGAAGTGAAATACTTAATTTCTCCATGTTATTTACACTGCAACAACAAGACCAAGGCCAACTGGTACTTTTTTTTTTTTTTTTTTTTTTTTTAATGAGACAGACTCGCGCTGGAGTGCAGTGGCTTGATCTCTGCTTACTGCAGCTTCCACCTCCTGGGTTCAAGCGATTCTCCTGCCTCAGCCTCCCAAGTAGCTGGGATTAAAAGCACCCGCCACCATGCCCAGCTAATTTTTTTTAGTAGAGATGAGGTTTCACCATGTTGGCCTGGCTGGTCTTGAACTCCTGACCTCAGGTGATTCAGCCGCCTCAGCCTCCCAAAGTGCTGGGATTACAAGCGTGAGCTACTGTTTCTGGCCAAGGGTCTACTGGAATAGTTACTGAATTCTTTGGGGTAGGTGCATGTTTTCAGACCTGGGAACCATGGGCAGACATAGCACTAAGGAACAAGTTATGTACTAGCATATAATTAACAAGCGGCAGACCATTCTCATCAGTGACACTTCTGGTCTTCAAAGAAACTTAGCCAGAAACCAGCTAGGTTTAGAACATACTAAGAATAAACATTATATCTTCTTTCTTGAATTCACCAATGGATTAATAAAAAGACATCTAAAAGGATATGTCCCTGTCAAGATGAGTCAGTAATTCAGTTTCGTCTCCAACATGAGCTCAAGATTTATTTTTTTCTATTGATGTTGCCTGAATATTTAGGCTTTCAAGGAACAGAGAGAAGTCTGTTCAATACAAGTTGCCTATCTAGGACTCCTAGGCAATCTCACCTGGTGTAACCTGGATAAGTTAATTCTGTCATTCCTTTTTGGCAGTTTGGAAAGAAAAGCTGTGCTTATATTTTAGTCTATTCCTAACTTGGGAAAAAGGGTAAGGTGAACTTTATTCCTCAGGACTATTCCTATTTTAAGCATCACCATAAAGCAAAATATATAAAAACCATAAAAAAGAAGCTATTTTGCTTGGTGCAGTGGCTCATGCCTGTAATCCCAGCACTTTGGGAGGCCAAGATGGGAAGATCACCTGAGGTCAGGAGTTCAAGACCAGCCTGACCAACATGGTGAAACCCTGTCTCTACTAAAAATACAAAAATTAGCTGGGCATGTTGGTGCATGCCTGTAATCCCAGCTACCTAGGAGGTTGAGGCAGGAGAAGTGCCTGAACCCAGGAGGCGGAGGCTGCAGTGAGTGAAGGTCATGCCACTGCACTCCAGCCTGGGGCTACAGAGCAAGACTCTCAAAAAAAAAAAAAAAAGCTATTTTAGCAGACCTCCTAAGATATGTGAATGATCTTCTAGCAGTTACTATTTACCTAATCTCCAAATCAAATTGTCCAGAATTATCCTTTCATAAGGTAGTGAGACTTGCTAAAAGCGTGTCACATTAACTGCAGCATAATGTGATCCATGGAGATACTAGTGATTAAGAAGTGTTACAGAACTGCCTATTTTTATAATGTTAGAATCATTCCATTCTGTCTTGAGATCTTTGGAGTAGGTTTTAAAAAATCCTCTGGTCCCTAGATATTAATGTAAGGCAACCATCTTATTTAATATGTGTATTTGCCTATTAATAGCTGAGAATCAGTTACATTCCATAATAAAAACCAAGATACTTTCTCTCCTTTTTTTGAGGGGGGGGTACAAAATCAAGAAAATACTGTTTGTCTGTGATTTGGTTAAGGTTTTTCAGACCAGTAAGAACAAGGCCATGCAAGCAAGTTTGGAGAACAGATGAGAAGACTGAGATGAAAATTCTTAGAAAGACAAAGATTTTACAATTCTCTCTCGGGTCCTTGGTGCAGTGAAACAAATGCAATTTCAAGCTGACTAGAATTAAGTAAAGCAGCTGAAACATTCTTTAAGAGAGCAGATGTCTAGTTCAGGAAAAATACAGTATTAGGAGTGAGGCGCTTAGGATTCCATTTCTAGCTGACAGTCTTTGTCTGGAAACACAGCCATTTACTTCACAAGGACGCTAACAGAATGAATAAAAACAAAGCAAGTTGTGCTTTTTAAAAGAGAAAGGACTTCAAAGGCTTTTATTTCTTCTCTTTGTAAAGCTTTTAGTTGAAGCTGAAAGTTTTTTGTTTTTTTTTTTGAGACACAGTTTCACTCTTGTGGCCCAGGCTGGACTGCAGTGGCGCGATCTTGGCTCACCATAACCTCTGCCTCTCAGGTTCAAGCAATTCTCCTGCCTCAGCCTCCCGAGTAGCTGGGATTGCAGGCATGTGCCACCACGCCTGGCTAATTTTGTATTTTAAGTAGAGATGGAGTTTCTCCATGTTGGTCAGGCTAGTCTCAAACTCCTGACCTCAGGTGATCCACCTGCCTTGGCCTCCCAAAGTGCTGGGATTACAGGCGTGAGCCACCACACCCAGCTAAAGTTGTAAATTTTAAGTCACATGTGTATTTTGCAATCTGAAAGCAAAAGTCTCTAAAGTAAAATAATTCCTTTTCTTAGTGTTTTTTTTTTTTTTAATTAAAGATGGGGTTTCACCATGATGGCCAGGCTGGTCTTGAACTCCTGACCTCAGGTGATCCACCCACCTCGGCCTCCCAAAGTGCTAGGATTACAGGCATGAGCCACCGCGCCCGGCTTCTTAGTGGTTTGGTTAGTTCAAACACACTAAATGAAAGTGTGCAAGGGACTGTATTTTCAACCTCTCTACAAGTATTGACAGAAATGTGTACTCAGGGCTAGGTAAGGTGGCTCATGCCTGTAATCCCAGCACTTTGGGAGGCTGAGGTGGGTGATTACTTGAGGTCAGGAGTTTGAGACCACCCTGGCCAACATGGTAAAACCCCATCTCTACTAAAAATACAAAAATTAGCCAGGCATGGTGGTGAGTGCAAGTAATCCCTGCTACTTGGGAGGCTGAGGCAGGAGAATTGCTTGAACCTGGGAGGTAGAGGTTGCAGTGAGCCGAGATTGTGCCACTGCACTCCAGCCTAGGTGACTGAGCAAGACTTCATCTCAAAAAAAAAAAAAAGTGTACTCAGAAGGGGTGAAATGGGGAAGGAGGTAGGGAGAATGTCTAAAATGGATTTCAGCCCATCAGCAGTTTCTCAGTAACTAATCACAATTTTGGGCTTTTATTCCAAAAGTTCTGTATCAAGTCTATTAATGAAGCGAAGTGGGCAAAATACAAGAGTCTGTCCAGATTATTTCTGAGGAAAGGATCATGCCAGTGATTTAGACATATAAACAGTCCTGATGAAAACCCAGCAACTGCCAAAGCAGCTGCCCACTGGCTTCTAATATGGTTCCATCAAACGTTGCTCAGTTACAGCAGTGAGATTTTTTTTTTTAAATATATATTTTTTTGAGACAGGGTTTTGCTCTGTTACCCTGGCTGGAGAAAGCAGTGGTGCATTTATAGCTCACTGCAGACTTGGACTCCCAGACTCAAACAATCCTCCCACTTCAACCTCCTGAAGTATTAGGATTACAGGCATAAGCACTGTGCCTGGCTAATTTTTAAATTTTTTTTTGGTAGAAATCAGGTCCCACTATGTTGCCCAGGTTGGTCTCAAACTCCTGGCCTCGAGCAATTGTCCTGTTTCAGACTCCCAAAGTGCTGGGATTACAGGTGTGAGCCACCACGCCCAGCTGGAATTCTTAATATATTCCTTTAGGTGGCCTATTAGTTTCATGCCACACAATCTTCTTCCCAGAAGGCATATCTAATAAAGCTGAGCCATTACTCTGCTCAAATGTCAACTGGCTTTGATAGTTAAGCAAAGCTTAATGCAGACTTTCCTGCCTCCCAGACCTTGAGTCCATTTCATTTACTTTATTTATTTTTTGAGACCAAGTCTCGCTCTGTCACCCAGGCTGGAGTCTAGCGGTGTGATCTCAGCTCACTGCAACCTCTGCCTCCTGGGTTCAATCCTCCAGCCTCAGCCTCCCAAGTAGCTGGGATTACAGGCATGTGCCACCATGCCTAGCTATTTTTTTGGATTTTAGTAGAGATGGGGTTTTGCCATGTTGGCCAAGCTGGTCTTGAATTCCTGACCTCAAGTGATCTGCCCACCTCAGCCTCCCAAAGTGCTGGGATTACAGGTATGAGCCACCACGCTAGGCCCCATTTCATTTACTTTAATAGACAAGCAGCATTCAATTCAATACATTTAGTTGGTTCAATTTCACTGCAAGGTGATAGGAGACTCACATGGTCAGAAAATAAAATTACCTATTTCTACTAGCCACTATTGTCATAGGCGATGAAAAGATGACCTTTCAAAAAGGGTAGGGTCAGCTTTAGTCCTCAAATAACAAATAAATAAAAAGAAGGTCCTCTGAAACTAGCACATCTCAGTATCTTTTCTTCTTTAGTCAAGCTTAGTGTAACACCTGAGAAGGCTTTGTGGCTCCCTGACCAAATGCATCACTGAAAACAGCCCTTCCCTGGGGGTCTGTTCTTCAGTTGTAGCTGAACATTTGTGCTCACAGCCCCACAGTAAAGGCCCTTATAATGGCCACCTCCGAAGAGCCTGCAAAGTCCTATCTAGTCCACCTCAAAACAATGTCCTTTGGCTTGACTCTGGTAACTGCATTTCTGCAACTGTGGATGTGTGATATTCTCCCCACTTCCATGGCCTGTTTGTTCATCTGTTTTTCTTCATTTTTATTTTTTTTAGATGGAGTTTCACTCTGTCGCCCAGGCTGGAGTGCAGTGGTGAGATCTTGGCTCACTGCAACCTCTGCTTCCCAGGCTCAAGTGATTCTCCTGCCTCAGCCTCTCAAGTAGCTGGAATTACAGGTTTGTGCCACCACGCCCAACTAATTTTTGTATTTTTAGTAGAGACAGGGTTTCACCATGTTGGCCAGGTTGGTCTCGAACCCCTGACCTCAGGTGATCTGCCCACCTCAGCCTTCCAAAGTGCTGGGATTACAGGTATGAGCTACTGCACTCAGCATCCATTTGTTTGTCAACTCCACTACCAGCTCATCTTGGCTTTGACTATGGGGCAGGGAGATGGAGCTGACAGATATATGCTACGTGGGCGTAGCCATTGGCCACGCAAGCCTGAAGTGACTCCCCTGACCTTACTACAATCATGCCATCACCCCACCAGCTACTTTCCTCAAATCTAACCAGGCTCTTGAACAGGTGGCTTTTGTAGGTGAATACCTAACTCCTATAATTGCCTTGTTTGTGAACCTATCATCTCTACTAAGAGTACCTTTCCTGCCCTGCCTTCTTGGGGTCACACTTGCGTCTTTTATCAACCAGAGAGGAGAAACAATCCTAAACCCCTGTGTTAGATGGCCTGTGCTAAAATACTTCATTTTTTTCTTTCTCTTTTTCTGTTCTTGGAGACAGGATTTCATTCCAACACCCAGGCTGGAGTGCAGTGGTGTGATCTCAACTCACTGAAGCCTTGACTTTTTGAGTTCAAGCGATCTTCCCACCTCCGTCTCCCAAGTAGTTGGCACTACAGGTGTGGGCCACCACAGAGTTTTGCCTTGTTGCCTAGGCTGCACTCGAACTCCTAGGCTCAAGCTATCCTGCACTGGCTTTCCAAAGTGTTGGGATTATAGGCATGAGCCACTGCACTTGGCCAAAGATACTTCATTTTATCTTTCTTGACAATCCTCACGTGCAAGCCCACTACATTTTGCTGTTTTAGCAACAATTTCTTTTCTTTCTTTTTTTTTGAGACAGAGTCTCACTCTGTCACCCAGGCCGGAGTGCAGTGGCATAATTTTGGTTCACTGCAACCTCTGCCTCCCAGGTTCAAGCTATTCTTCTGCCTCAGCCTCCTGAGTAGCTCGGACTACAGGCACACACCACCACGCCCAGCTAATTTTTGTATTTTTAGTAGAGATGGGGTTTCACCATATTGGCCAGGATGGTCTTGATCTCTTGAACTCGTGTTCCACCCACCTCAGCCTCCCAAAGTACTGGGATTACAGGCGTGAGACACAGCACCCGGCCTTTAGCAGCAAATTCTAAATCCTCCCTTAACCACTCACCTGTGCATTAAGTAGCCTTGCACGTCCCCCTGTTCCAGAATACACTCCTAGAAGCATCCAACTGGTTCCGTTTTATACAACTTTTCCAGGACTTAAATAGAAGAAAGAATTGTATATGGAGGTTTGCTATCATAATCTCAATAATGTATAAAATGTCAAAACTCTCTTAATTCCTCTGTCACACTATTCTGTCTTCTACTCTTTTTTTTTTTTTTTAAATGGAGTCTCACTCTGTTGCCCAGGCTGGAGTACAATGGCATGATCTCGGCTCACTGCAACCTCTGCCTTTCAGGTTCAAGCAATTCTTCTACCTCAGCTTCCTGAGTAGCTGGGATGACAGGCGCATGCCACCATGCCTGGCTAATTTTTTTATTTTTATAGAGACGGGGTTTCACTATGTTGGGCAGGCTGGTCTTGAGCTCCTGACCTCAGGTGATCCATCTGCCTCGGCCTCCCAAAGCGCTGGGATTACAGGCGTGAGCCACCGCACCTGGCCAATCTTCTGCTCTTGAAATAACCCAATAAGATTCAGATAAAGTGCCTACTACCTGGGATATAGTTTTTTCTTTGTTTGAGACAGTCTCACTCTGTCACCCAGGTTGGAGTGCAATGGCATAATCTTGGCTCACTGCAGACTTGACCTCCCAGGCTCCAGCCATCCTCCCACCTCAGCCTCCTGAGTAGCTGGAACTACATGTGTATGCCACCACACCTAGTTTTTTAGTATTTTTTTTTGTAGAAATGGGGTTTCACCATGTTGCCTAGGCTGGTCTTGAACCCTCGGGCTAACGATATCCTTCTGCCTTGGCCTCCCAAAGTACTGGGTTTACAGGGGTGAGCCACCACGCCCAGCCTATATATTATGTTTTTAATAAATTTTAGTCCTCTTGTCAACTACTTGACTAATCTATCCTATCCAATGTAGGGTTTCGGCCAGCTGCAGTGGATCATGCCTATAATCCCAGCACTTTGGGAGGCTGAAGTGGGTAGACTGCTTGAGCTCAGGAGTTCAAGACAATCTTGGGCAACATGGTGAAACTCCATCTCTACAAAAAATACAAATATTTAGCTGGGTGTGGTGGCATGCACCTGTAGTCCCAACCAATCGGGAGGCTGAGGTGGGAGGATCACTTGAGCCTGGGAGACAGAGGTTGTAGTCAGCTGAGATCACGCACTTCACTCTGGGCAACAGAGCAACACTGCATCTCAAAAAAAAAAAAGTTATGTGTATACACACATACACACACACACACACACACACACCCCTAGGTTTTTTTTGTTTTTTCATCTCTGAATTCTCTTCAAATGTTGCTGCACTTTATTCAATCAGTCCATAATAACAGTGAACTATTTGTCTTTTTTTTTTTTTTTTTTGATGGAATCTCACTCTTTTTGCCCAGGTTGGAGTACAGTGGCACGATCTTAGCTCATTGCAACCTCCACCTCCTGGGTTCAAGCGATTCTCCTGCCTCAGCCTCTCGAGTACAGTAGCTGGGATTACAGGCACCTGCCACCATGCCCAGCTAATTTTTTGTGTGTTTTTAGTAGAGATAGGTTTTCGCCATGTTGGCTGGGCTGGTCTCGAACTCCTGACCTCAGATGATTTAGCCCGCCTCGGCCTCCCAAAGTGCTGGGATTACAGGCATGAGCCACTGTGCCTGGCCACTATTTATTTGACTTTTTAATGAACATTTGGGTGGGAATGCTTACCTTCCCAGATCATAGGAAAATGGTTAATTTTTTCAAATCTTCATAGATATTAATGTCAATTTAACAGGTACTTTTTGAACACCCTCCATGAGTAGTGCTAGAAGTAGAGAGGATATATAAGGAAATACATATGGCACATATTCTCTGCCTTCTAGAAGTTTACCATGCAATTACTGAAATAAAATATGTGCTGGGCATGGTGGCTCATGCCTATAACCCCAGCATTTTGGAAGGCAGAGGTGGGTGGATCACCTGAGGTCAGGAGTTCAAGACCAGCCTGGCCAACATGGTGAAACCCTGTCTCTACTAAAAATACCAAAAAAAAGAAAAAAAAAAGGCTGGGCACGGTAGCTCTCACCTGTAATCCCAGCACTTTGGGAGGCCGAGGTAGGTGGATCACAAGGTCAGGAAATCGAGTCCATCCTGGCTAACACAGTGAAACCCTGTCTCTACTAAAAAAGAAATAGCAAAAATTAGCCGGGCGTTGTGGCACACACCTGTAGTCCCAGCCACCCGGAAGGCTGAGGCAAGAGAATCACTTGAACCTGGGAGGTGGAGGTTGTAGAGAGCCAAGATTGCACCACTGCACTCTAGCCTGGGAGACAGAGCAAGACTTCATATCAAAAAAAAAAAAGTAGCCTGGCATGGTGGCTCACACCTTAATCCCAGCTACTCGGGAGGCTGCGGCAGGAGAATCACTTGAACCTGGGAGGCGGAGGTTGCGGTGAGCCAACTGCTCCACTGTAGCCTGGGTGACAGAGCAAGACTCTGTCTCAAAAAAAAAAAGAAAAATATGCATATGAAACTGCTGAAAACAATACAAGGTAACAGTGTATACCTGGTCTTCTGGTTTCTAGCCTCTCCCTCTTGTGATCCATCCCACAAATTGCTTCATAGTACCAAAATGCTGCATTCTAAATGTCACTCCCCTCTCCCTGCTTAAAAACCTTCAGTAGTGGCCAGGCGTGGTGGCTCATGCCTGTAATCCCAACACTTTGGGAGGCTGAGGTGGGCAGATCACCTGAGGTCGGGAGTTCAAGACCAGCCTGAACTCCTGTCTCTGCTAAAAAAAAAAATACAAAATTAGCTGGGCGTGGTGGTGCATGCCTGTAATCCCAGCTACTTGGGAGGCAGGAGAATCGCTTGAACCTGGTAGGCAGAGGTTGTGGTGAGCTGAGATTATGCCATTGCACTACAGCCTGGGCAACAAGAGCAAAACTCTGTCTCAAAAAAAAAACAAAAAACACAAAAACTTTCAGTAGTTCCCTACAGATTATAGAATGAACTTTGAACTTGGCCTGGCAATCAGGCTTCCACAATGTAGAGTGAAACATCTCTAACTTCACATCTTATTGCTTGTGAACAAATGAAACTTCTGCTTCATATCAAGTCTCCTCATCCTCTGAACATGTTTGCATTCCCGCCTCTATCTTTGCTCATGTTAGTTTCCCTACCTGATTTTCCCTCTCCCTGCCTCTTGTTTTTTAATTTTTTTTTTTTTTTCAAATCCACATTCTACCCTCTAAGGCCCAGCTCAAGCGCATGGTCTAGAGGCTTTTTCATTAAGCATTCCCCTTGCTACTTCAGTCCACAGAGCTCTCTTAACTTCCTTCCTCCTAACTTCTCTGGTACATACAATCTGCAGCATCTGTTTGGCACTTAGCATATACTATCATTCATATTTATATATCTGAGCCTATATTACAGTCTTATAGATCTTATACTGTTTTACAGCCCTAACATCTAGCACACGGATCTGCACAGAGTAGGTATGTTATAACTGTTTGTTAATGTGATATTAAAGATAAATCAAGTGTACATACCCCTAAGATCAGTTTTTAACACCTCCCCCAGCAACCAGACACACTTTAAATCCATCATATCCAACATCTTTAACCCTTTTTCTTTTTTCCTTTTTTTTCTTCTGCTCAGCAAACTGTGTTTTAAATTTAACCTTTTCTTCTTCATAAATCAGTGTAAGCTAAGCCTCTCCCCTAAATTCAGGTTACTCTTCCATTCCACCCCTCAGCATTCCCAGGTTCCAGAAGACAAAGCCCAATACTCACAGTGAACTTTATTTGGATTTGTCTGTTTCCGACGGGACATGTTTCCCTGATCCAAGAGCTCTGGTCTTTCCCAGTTTCACGACTGAATATATTACTACCTCCTTGCAAGATGCTAACCTACAATAAAAAAAAAGGTTATTGTTAGCACATGTCATTTTCCCCAGCAGTTATATAAAATTTAAAGATAAAATATCTTTAAAAAACAGCTCCTGAGCATACAAAACTCACCAATTATAAACAATTGAACTAATGAAAGAAAGAAATGAATAAATCTCTAGCCTAATGTCAAGGTTCCAGAAAGTTTGAGAGGGGACTTCTTCAGAGGATTTAGAGAATTATACTCTAAATCCATCTTTGGAATCCAGAATACTGTTAAGTGATCACGATCGAGGTCACAGGATAAAAGAGGAAGCAAAACTCAGGCAACCAGGGTTAGAAGTATTGAGGGCTCAAGGGGATAACCCTCACGAATTGCAAAAGGAAGCAAAAGGAAGCCAAAGAGGGTGGCAGCTCGCATGTCACATGCCCACTGGAAGTCAAGCCCTGCAATCTACACCGGTGGATTTTTCGTGACATTATCTTGCTTACAGGTAGCAAAGGCATCACATCCCTGTGAGACAGAAAATGTCTCAAATAGCCATCTGTAAATGAGAACAGCATAGGAAATAAAGCCTCTATCTGGTGACAGAGGCTCAATGCTATGCACTGTGGATGACATGGCACTAAGCGAATCAAACTTCTAATGTTGAAAATGGGCTCTGACCAGAAGGAACAGATGCCATCCACATTGATGAGTACTAATACAACACCCTAGTATGGAATACCACCTGGCCCTCCTCACATGTTCCAGAGAGGTAGTCAAAGTTAATAATTTTAGAGACTCTTCTCAATCTAGCCTCTGTGTAGCAAAGAGATCACTGGGAGGAACAAAGAGAAAAGCTCCCCAAATGAAAAATGCTGCCAAGACATGCATCTGCTCCCCACCCCAAAGAGGAGGGGATACATAGGTAAGCCTGGAGGTTCCTGATTAACTACAGAAAGAGTGTCCCAGCCTTAAGCATTGTTAGAGAGTCTGAGATGGATTAGTATCGATAGCTGTGACATTTTCTTAGAAAGATAGAGTGAATAAACGCACATAGAATAAAAAGGGATTGCATTTCCTACCAAAGACAGGAATATGGATCTGGTCACTCTGTTAAGTTTTCTTTCAGTTCCTTCCTGCCTTCTTGAGTTACACTCACACTGAATAAGCAAATATAAAATTATAGTTTATTGCCTTAAGAGGAATTATGGGAGACTACTGCTAGCTATACTTTGTACTCCTGTTAATGAAGACTCACCTCCTGTTATGCCAGCTAACTCCTCTATGTAGCTAGAAGGACCTCAAACCTATAATCAGATCCTGCCTCCCCTTACCAAAAGAAGAAAGAAACCGCAAATGGCAAAGACAGGCCTCCACAGGAAGTGGCAAAGGAAGCAGCTTTCAGGCAGTCTTCTAGCATATCTGCATATCAAACAGTTCTTTTTCAGACCTTTAATTAAAAACAAAACAAAACAAAACTCTAAATGTATACAATAAAAATCGATTTTAACTAGGAGGCAATATACTAAGTACTGATTAATGCAGGCTCTATTAATATGTTTAAAAATATGGTCAGGTGTGGTGGCTCATGCCTGTAATCCCAACACTTTGGGAGGCCAAGGCGGGCAGATCACTTGAGGCCAGGAGTTTGGGACCAGCCTGGCCAATACAGTGAAACCCCATTTCTACTAAAAGTACAAAAATTACTTTGGTGTGGTGGCACACACCTGTAAATCTCAGCTACTTGGGAAGCTGAGGCATGAGAATCACTTGAACCTGGGGAGCAGATGTTGCAGTGAGCTGAGATTGAGCCACTACACTCCAGCCTGGGTGATAAAGCAAGACTCCATCTCAAAAAATACATAAATAAAAATAAAAAATAAAATATACTCCTTTAATGTGATAATATATTGAGACTAAAAATATGTATACTTCTCTATTATAGAAGAAAACACCAGAATCTTGACTTTTTATATTTTCTCCCTTTGAGATCAGAAATTGAAACTGTAAGACAAAGGTAATAAAGTCTCTTCTAAAGGAAAGCCAGATAATTTGAATCAGGCAACATTTCAATACTAAAGCTGCAAGTCAGAAGACAGAGATGAGTATCTGCATATTTAAATCAGCAGTGGCCGCTGCATCTCATAATCCTCCTAGTGGTCAAATGGGGAACTGACCAGATGGTACCCAACGGGACTTCACACCTGAGTGATCAAGAGAAAAATAAGCAATTACCGTCCTCTCCCACACAACAAAACGAAAATAATAACAAAAACATCCACAAAAACAGGCCTGTAGGGTCATGGGCTGTTGAAAATAAATAAGTAAATACGTAAATGGCGCTGAAAGGACATTCTTGGCCCCAAAGCAAGATCTCGGAGGCCAGATAACTGTTTTATAGGCATTAAAGCTAATAAAACCCAGAGACACACAGCCCTAAAGGTCACTCATTCCGTTTTATTTTAGCACTGCCTGAATTTCCAAGCCCAAATCTGAAACCCAAGCAAAAAATGTAAATAGTTAGCTGCCTGAACATGGGCTGGGAAGATGGGTAAACGGTGAGATTCAGGTCTAAAGGGATTCTATTGTAAAAAGAAGGCAGCACTGTCCGTCTTTAGAGCGAGGCTAAGAGTCCTTGGGAAGGTGCAACGTCTCCCCTGAACACTGTCTCTGCTCTCCCACAGGTGTTAGGTTGCAGCTTCTAGGGCACACCACAGACTTCAGCAAGAAAAAAACGTATGAAATCCCAGCTTGAAGAAAAGAGAGTGCGTTCCCACCTCCAGCTCTGGTGCAGTTCCCACGGAGCAAAGCCAACTCGCCTGAATCCAAGTGATCTGTATCTGTCAAAAAGGAGAGGACAAGAAAGCTGGTCACCTAGCCGCCTGGCTGTTCACCTGTCCCCTGGGGTTAGGTCTGGGGCGCGAGTCTAATCAGCCGAGATGGTACCTCTGCTCCTTCAAGCACGAGCCCAGGTAAATTCCCAGGAATTACCAGACAGGAGCCGGAGGTCCTCAGAGGCGGCTCAGACAAACCCTTAGACAACACAATCTTCTCCGAAATCTAAATTTAGAAGCTTTTCTGCGAGACCCAGACGCTGGGACTGATACCCCCCGGTCTGCACGCCCACGCCCATCCTCCCCTCCCCCAGCTCCACCCAAGGCTGTCAGACGCTGTGGCCGTCCCCGCCAGAGCCCGAGGAGGCGGGGTGCCCGCGGCCCGAGCAAACGCCCCCCGGCCCCGCGCCCGAGAGCGCCGAGGGGCAGCAGGAGGAGCGGCCAAGGAGGGATCGGGGGTGGGCGCGGGGAAGGTGAGCCCGGGCTGCCCCCAGGCCGGAGCTGGCCCCCTGCCCTCTCCCCAGCGCAGACAGACAAAAGGACAGACAGCCGGCTGCCACGAGGGGGCGAGGAGCCCGTATCCCCAGCCCGGCCCCGGAGGGAGGGCTCGGGGGTCTTTTTACCCGGCGCCTGGGCGCAGCGCTGCGCTCCGGGTCCCTGGGCCCCGCCTCCGGACAGACGGACCGCCGGACAATGGGCCTGGGACCGCAGCTCAGGCCAGCCGGACCAGGGCACTCCGGGACTGGGCCCGGCCGGCGGAAGGGGCTCCGCGCCGAGCTGAAGGCGGGGAGCCGAGGGACGGCGCTGCAGACGGACAAAGCCAACGGCAGACAGACAGACGGAGGGGGAAAAGATGGCGACGCGGGCGGCGGGAGCGCGCGGCTCGCGCACCCGCAGCCAGTGGGGCGCGTGCACGAGCCTCCCTCTCCCCCTCCCCCAAGCCAGCCCGGTCCCCCTCCCCGCGGCCCGGCGCGCGCCCGGCGCTGTGGGCGGGGCCTGAGGAGAGGGGCTCCGGGGAGCGCCCAATCTCGGGCGCTCGAGAGGGGAGCCGGGCACTCGAGAGGGGATCGCTCGCGTCCCAGGGCTCCGGCACCCCCCGGCCTCGCCCGCTCCCAGGTCTTTCTCTGGCTGCCTCAGCCGCTCAGCTCCCCAAACCTTCCTGGACGTGTAAACGCCACACCACCCAGCCCCGATCCTGGTTTCCTACCCCACCATCGAGTTCAGCCACAAAACCCACATCCCCCAACCACAGTTCCGCCGCAGGCTCCCCCTCTCCTTAGCCCGACCTTACCCCGATCCCCACCACCGTCACAAACTCTCTTCGCCTCATTCCCCTACGCGTCGCGGTGGCTTCGGCTCCAGAGGCTTCGAATGTGACCACTGGCCTTAGTGGGAGGAGCCAAGTTCAGCTGTCAGAACCACAGAGCAGGGAAATCTTGAGATTTCTTTTGAGCATGTAATTTTCTGACGTGATTCTCAACTGATAAAATAACATTCGCTGCCAACCCAGAGGCAGGGAAACTTGTGGCACTGTTGCCACGTGAGGCGTGTTTGGGGACAATTGAGAGCCGTTGGACTTTTTTTTTTTTCAGACAGAGTCTCGCTCTGTCACCCAGGCTGGAGTGCAATGGCGCGATCTCGGCTCACTGCAACTTCCGCCTCTCGGGTTCAAGCGATTCTCCTACCTCAGCCTCCTGAGTAGCTGGGACTACAGGCGTGCGTCACCATGCCCAGCTAATTTTTGTATTTTTAGTAGAGATGGGATTCCACCATGTTGGCCAGGCTGGTCCCGAACTCCTGACCTCAGGTGATCCGCTGGCCTCGGCCTCTCAAAGTGTTAGTATTACCGGAGTGAGCCACTGTGCCTGGCCTGGTTAGACGCACTTCTAGTCAAACACCTCCTCCTGTCCTCGTCCTACTCTCTGCTAGTTCCTGTTGCCTTCTTTTCTTCCTCTTTGTCTTCTAGAATGCCTAAGCCTGCCCTGACATGCTTACCTGGAGAAGTATGGAATGCAGAGGAAAGAAGATGAGATCTGGTATTAGAAGATCCCGCTTTGAGCCCCAGTTCTGCCACCAGCCAGCCTGTTGACTTTGGGCAAGTCACTTCCCTGTTCTGAGCCTCTGCTTCCTAAGATGTCAAATGGATAATGATGCAATAATTTCTAGCCTCTACTCTCAGTGGGTTGTTGTGCCAGTTAAGTAAAACAAATGGCTAAACACGTCATGCAATTGTTTCTTGTGATTACTGGCCCCACAGACGATGCTGACATTTGCTGATGAAGTGACAAGTCCTGGTATTTGCATAAGACATTCTTGCAAATTGTCTTTCCCCCAAATATTTTGTGAGATGATCTCATTGTCTGCATCTTGTGTTCAACTTAATAGAATGGCTACATTGAGGGATCTTGGTCCTTCACAATTCTGTGATAAATAGCTCATTCATCATTCACTCACTCATTTGTTTATTGTGATTGGGATACTTAAATAGTAATTAACATTGTTTCACTTCAGTCAAAGAAACATTTTAATTTCATTTAAAAACTTAGTTTCTAAGTAGACAGAAAATGGAATATCATCCAACCAGCAAGTTTTTATAGTATTTTGTATAGGAATGCAACCTAGAATACACACTTTTATATTTAACAGTAATTGTTGATCAGTTTAGACGGAGGGATACAAGTATGGCTTTATTATGTCACTTTAAAGTTGACTTAGTTGACATTTTCAACAGAAAACTAGCTAACACTCCAGCCTAGAAGACAGAGCGAGACAATGTCTCAAAAAAAACAAACAAACACCTGATGTCTCAAAACAAACATCAAATGCCAGCCTGGGCAGCATGGTGAAACCCCATCTCTACAAAAAAAAATACAAGAAATTAACTAGGTATGAGGCATGTGCCTGTAGTCCCAGCTACTCAGGAGGCTGATGTGGGAGGATCACCTGAGCCCACGATCATGGCTGCAGTGAGTCATGATTGCACCACTGCACTCCAGCCTGCACAACAGAGTGAGACCCTCTCTTAGGCAAAACAAAACAAAAAAGCAAAAAAAAAACTGATTATGATTTTTGACCTGCACCTGCTTCACAGAAATGTCAGCCTCAAATTGAGGTAATATGCTTATAAGTGCTTTGTAAACTGTAAAATGCCTCAAAGATGAGTTTAATATTTGTATATAGCCCTAATCAGTGATATTGATAAGTTTTCTGAAAGCTTGCTTCATAGGTTCTCTACAAAGTGATCTTGATATTTCTTTTCCCTAGGCTTTGAGATGTCCAGAGCTGTTCCTATTTCATTGTATATTCTTTTATCATTTTATTTCTTTTTCTTTTTCTTTCTTTCATTGTATATTCTTTAGTCTAAAAGCTGTCTGAGATGTTCCTCTTTGTAAATGTTAGTAGTGAAAACAAAGGAAATAACTCTACGCCCATCGTCTTTCTCTTCTTTCTCTTACACAATGTGTAATAGTTTTATTGCAGAAGTCAGCAAACTTTTTTTTTTTTTCAGACAGGGTCTCACTCTATCACCCAGGATGGAGTGCAGTGGCTCAATGTCAGCTCACAGCAACCTCCTCTGCCTCCCAGGTTCAAGCCTCAGCCTCCTGAGTAGCTGGGATTACAGTGCACCACCACGCCTGGCTAATTTTTGCATTTTTAACAGAGATAGGGTTTTGCCATGTTGGCCAGGTTGGTCTCAAGCTTTTGACTTCAAGTGATCCCCGTGCCTTGGCCTCCCAAAGTGCTGGGATTATAGGTGAGCAAATTTGTTCTGTAAGGGACCAGATAGCAAATATTTTGGGATTTGTGGACAATATAAAGTCACTGTCACACATTCATTCTCCTCCCCTTCCTGCTTTTTAACCTTTTAACAATATAAAACCCATTTTCAGCTGGAGACGGTATATAAAAAAACAGGTTGGCTGATTAATGCTTGCGGGCCTATTACAGATTTTTATTTTATTGGGCTCAAACACTGTATCTAGTTAGTTACAGCTGTTAGTTATAGTCATTTACACATACAAAAAGAGTACCTGGTTAGTTACCAAAGAAAGGGTATGTGTTAACATTTGTCCCAACAGCAAAACAGGATTTTCAAGGGAAACAGTGTGAGTTTGTTTGTTTCTGAGTACGTTTAGCTTCTGAATGAAACTGGTCTGTTCAGCCAGGGACAGAGATACTGTTGTGTTTTTTCATTCCCTCAAATATACTGTTTTGAATAACTGGCTGGTTGGGTACAATTCACAGTTGATATATCACAGGATCTAAATAGACAGGTAGGTTTTGTTAAAGCCCAGGACACCAGGTGATGATCACTGAATCTTCACAACTCCTGAGTAAAAAGCAATTTTTCTAAAGCAGGAAATGAATCATTTTGGCTTGGTGCCATCATGCTCAGCTAATTTTTGTATTTTAGTAGAGATGGGTTTCACCATGTTGGTCAGGCTGGTCTTGAACTCCTGATCCGGCTGGTCTTGAACTCAGGTGATCCACCTGCCTTAGCCTCCCAAAGTGCTAGGATTACAGGCATGAGCCACTGCGCCTGGCAATTGTTGTATTTTTAATAGAGACAGGGTTTCACCACGTCGGCTAGGCTGGTTTCAAACTCCTGACCTCAAGTAATCCATGTGTCTTGGCCTCCCAAAGTGCTGGGATTACAGGTGTGAGCCACTGCACACAGCCTTTTACCTTATCTTTACTGAACTTCATGGTTTGAACAAGATTACAATAATGTCAATAATCCCCCAAATTAAGACCTACTGTGCTACTGAGGGCATGGGGAAATAGAAACTCTTCTACACTGATGGTAGTGGTGAAAATTAATACTTCCTCTCTGAAGCGTGATTTGGCAATATCTATTAAAATAGAAAATGTAAAATAAAACCCTTTGATCTAGAATTCTGCTTCTGGGAATTTACCCAGTAAGTACAATTCAGGCAGGCAAATACCTGGTCATCTCAGCATTGTTCATAGAGACAAAATATTGGAAATAATGTAAATGCTTAAAAATTGCCAGGTGTGGTGGCTTATGCCTGTAATCCCAGCACTTTTGGGAGGCTGTGGCCAGTGGATCTCCTGAGCTTAGGAGTTTGAGACCAGCATGGGCAACATGACAAAATCCTGTCTACTAAAAATACAAAAATTGGCCAGGTGTGGTGGCACGTGCCTGTAGTCCCAGCTACTTGGAAGGCTTAGGAGGGAAGATTGCTTCTGCCTGGGAGGTGGAGGTTGCAGTGAGCAGAGATCATGCCACTGCACTCCAACCTGGTGACTGAGTGATACCTCATCTCAAAAAAAAAAAAAAAAGAAAAAAGAAAAAAAGGAATTATGGTATACATATACAGTGGAATATTATGTAGTCCTCTAAAGATAAGAGAGTTGGCTGGGTGCGGTGGCTCACGCCTGTAATCCCAGCACTTTGGGAGGCCGAGGAGGGTGGATCATGAGGTCAAGGGATCGAGACCATCCTAGCGAACATGGTGAAACGCTGTCTCTACTAAAAAATACAACAATTAGCTGGGCATGGTGGCATGTACCTATAGTCCCAGCTACTCAGGAGGCTGAGGCAGGGAAAAGCTTGAATCCAGGAGGTGGAGGTTGCAGTGAGCTGAGATCGAGCCACTGTACTCCACCCTGGAGACACAGCAAGATTCTATCTCAAAAAAAGAAAAAAAAGTAAGAGAGTTATTGATAACTACTGATGTGTGACAATCTCCAATACATAATAGCTTGTTTTTGAGACAGGGTCTCACTTTTGAGGCAGGCTGGAGTGCAGTGGCACAATCATGGCTTATTGCAGCCTTGACCTCCCCAGGCTCAAGTTATCCTTCCACTTCACTTTACTGAGTGGCTGGGACTACAGGTGCATGACACCAAGCCTAGCTGAATTTTTCTTTGTGTATTTTGTAGAGATGGGGTTCTGCAGTGTTGCCCCAGCTGGTATCAAACTCCTGGGCTCAAGTGATCTGCCCACTTCGGCTTCCCAAAGTGCTGGGATTACGGGGTGAGCCACTACACCTGGCTAAGATAGGTATTTTAAAGTAAGTTACACTATAGTATTTTAGTATGCTACAATGTGTGTTAAAACGACACATGGGTAGGGCACAGTGGCTCACACCTGGTAATCCCAGCACCTTGGGAGGCCGAGGTTGGCAAATCAGGAGGTCAGGAGATTGAGACCATCCTGGCTAACATGGTGAAAACCTGTCTCTACTAAAAATACAAAAATTAGCCCTGCATGGTGGCAGGTGCCTATAGTCCCAGCTACTCGGGAGGCTGAGGCAGGAGAATTGCAGGAACCCAGGAGGTGGAGGTTGCAGTGAGCTGAGATTGTGCCACTGTACTCCAGCCTGGGCGACAGAACGAGACTCCATCTAAAAAAAACAACAACAACAACACATGTTTTACATGTAGATATCATTGGAAGAATACTGACACCATTAAACATCCATCAGACCTTGTTTTAAGAGATTTTCAGAAATTAAAACATTTAATCCTCATGCCTTTTTTTTTTTTTTTTTGAGATGGAGTCTTGCTCTGGCACCCAGGCTGTAGTGCAGTGGTGTGATCTTGGCTTACTGCAGCCTCCACCTCCCAGGTTCAAGGAATTCTCTGCCACAAGCTCCTGAGGAGCTGGGCTTATAGGCACCCACCACCATGCCCGACTAATTTTTTTATTTTTAGTAGAGACGAGGTTTCATCATCTTGGCCAGGTTGGTTTCGATCTAGTGACCTCGTGATCCATCCATCTCAGCCTCCCAAAGTGCTGGGATTACAGGCATAAGCCACCACGCACCGCCTAGTGACTTTGTTAAGGTAGGTGGTGGTGTTTTACAAATGAGGAAACCAAGGCACAGAGAGATTAAATAACTTGCAGAAAGTCACAAAAATCTGGTTACAATGGTTACTCTACTTCTGGAGAAGGGGACTGAAAGTCTGAGAATTAGAGGAGGGAGACATTTTCACTGTCCATCTTTTTCAGCTATGTGTGTGGTTTGCCATGTTTATGCATTGCTTAAATTTTTTTTTTGAAATAGAGTTTTGCTGTGTCACCCAAGCTGGTGTGCAGTGCATGATCTCAGCTCACTGCAACCTCTACCTCCCAGGTTCAAGCAATTCTCCTGCCTCAGCCTCCCAAGTAGCTGGGATTACAGGTGTGTGCCACCACGCCTAATTTTTGTATCTTTAGTAGAGATGGGGTTTCACAACATTGACAAGGCTGGTCTTGAACTCCTGACCTCGTGATCTGCCTGCCTTGGCCTCCCAAAGTGTGGGGATTACAGGCATGAGCCACTGCGCCCGGCCTTTTTTTTGAGACAGAATCTTGCTCTGTCCCCCCACGCTAGAGTGCAATGGTGCGATCTCTGCTCACTGCAACCTCCACCTCCTGGCTTCAAACAATTCTCGTGCCTCAGCCTCCCAAGTAGCTGGGATTACAGGCGCCTGCCACCATGCCCAGCTAATTTTTGTATTTTTAGTAGAGATGGAGTTTTGCCATGTGCCCAGTCTGATTTTAGCCATTTCTAAGTGTACAGTTCACTGGCAGTAAGTACATTCATATTGTTGTGCATCCACCACCACCATCCATCTCCAGAATGTTTTCATGTCAAACAAACTCTGAACTCATTAAATAACAATTTCCCATTCTCCCTTCCATCTAGTCCCTGGCAATCACCATTCTACTTTTTGTCTCTGAATTTGAAGATAACTACTCTAGGTACCTCATGTAAGTGGAATAATACGGTATTTGTCTTTTTGTGGCAGTCTGACTTCACTTAGCACGTCTTCAAGTTTTATCCATGTCGTAGCATTATGTCAGAATTTCCTTTCTTTTTAAGACTAAATAATATTCTGTTATCTGTAAATACCATATTTTGTTTATGCATTCATCCCTTGATGGACAGTTAGGTTGCTTTCACCTTTTAGCTATTATGAACTTTTTTTTGTGTGATGGAGTTTTGCTCTTACTGCTCAGGCTGGTGTGCAGTGGACTGATCTCGGCTCACTGCAACCTTTGCCTCCTGGGTTCAAGTGATTCTCCTGGCTCAGGCTCCTGAGTAGCTAAGATTACAGGTGTCCACCACCACGCCCGGCTAATTTTTTGTATTTTTAGTAGAGATGAGGGTTTCACCACGTTGGCCAGGATGGTCTCGAATTCCTGACCTCAGGTGATCCACCCGCCTCTGCCTCCCAAAGTGCTAGGATTAGAGGTGCGAGCCACCGCACCCAGCCCACTTATTATTTTTATTATTTTGAGATAGAGTCTTGCTCTTTCACCAGGCGCCAGGCTGGAATGCGGTGGCGCGATCTTGGCTCACTACAACCTCCAGCTCCTGGTTTCAAGCAATTCTCCTGCCTCAGCCTCCTGAGTAGCTGGGACTACAGGTGCGCGCCATCACACCCAGCTAATTTTTTGTATTTTAGTAGAGACAACTTCACTATGTTGGCCAGACTGGTCTTGAACTTCTTTCAGGTGATCCACCCACCTTGGCCTCCCAAAGTGCTGAGATTACAGGCATGAGCCACCACCAGCCAAAAACATTCGCATTTGTTTTTTATTTTTTGAGATGAAATCTTGCCCTGTTGCCCAGGCTAGAGTGCAGTGGCACGATCTGCACTCACTGTAACCTCTGCCTTCTGGGTTAAAGTGATTCTCCTGCCTCAGCCTCTGGAATAGCTGGGATTACAGGTCCCCATAACCATGCCTGGCTGATTTTTGTATTTTTAGTAGAGACGGGGTTTTCACCATGTTGGCCAGGCTAGTCTCAAACACCTGACCTCGTGATCCCCTCCCTTGGCCTTCAAAAGTGCTGGGATTACAGGTGTGAGCCACTGTGCCAGGCCAAAATCCACACATTTTAAAGGAACTAAATACTATGTATTTTGAGGTTCTGGAACCTGGTGTTTCTTTTATTTATTTATTTTTGAGATGGAGTCTCTGTTACCCAGGGTGTAGTGCAGTGGCACGATTTCAGCTCACTGCAACCTCCACCTCCCGGCTTCAAGCGATTCGCCTGCCTCAGCGTCCTGAGTAGCTGGGATTATAGGTGTGTGCCACTGCACCTGGCTAATTTATTATTATTTGTATTTTTTTTTGTAGAGACGGAGTTTCACCATGTTGGCCAGGCTAGTCTTGAACTCCTGACCTCAGGTTATCCACCGGCCTAGGCCTTCCAAAGTGCTGGGATTACAGGCGTGAGTCACTGCGCTGGCTTGGAACTTGGTTTTATCTTGAAATGTTGCAAATGGTTATAAAGATACAGTATTTCTAAACTCACGTCAACATCTTACTATATCGGCTAGCTTCTACCTGTCATATGAGTGCCCTGGTGCAAGTGTTAGATGCATCCTCTATAGCAGGGGTCAGATGACTTCCTTCTGGAGGCCTCTTTCTTTTTTTTTCTTTTTTCTCCCCCGCTCTTGTTGCTCAGGCTGGAGTGCAATGGCATTATCTCGGCTCAGGGCAACCTCCGCCTCCTGGGTTCAAGCAATTCTGCCTCAGCCTCCCGAGTAGCTGGGATTACAGGCATGTGCCACCACGTCCGGCTAATTTTTTTTTTTTTTTTTTTTTTGGTAGAGACAGGGTTTCTCCATGTTGGTCAGGCTGGTCTTGAACTCCCAACCTCAGGTGATCCGCCCGAGTCGGCCTCCCAAAGTGCTGGGATTACAGGTGTGAGCCAGAGCACCCAGTCCTTTTACTTTTTTTCTGTGACCCAGGCTGGAGTGGTGTGGCGTGATCACCATTTACAGCAGCCTCGATCTCCTGGGCTTAAGCGATTCTCCTGCCTCAGCCTCCTGAGTAGCTGGGACCACACGTGCGCACTGCCGCTCGCCTATTTTTTTTTTTTTTTTTTTTTTTTTGAGGCGAAGTTTCACTCTTGTTGCCTAGGCTGGAGTGCAATGGGGCGATCTCAGCTCACTGCAACCTCTGCCTCCCCGGTTCAAGAAATTCTGCCTCAGCCTCCCGAGTAGCTGGAATTACAGGCATGCGCCACCACGCCTGGCTAATTTGTTATATTTTTAGTAGAAACGGAGTTTTACCATGTTGGCCAGGCTGGTTTCGTACTGCTGATCTCAGGTGATCCACCCGCCTTAGCCTCCCAAAGTGTTGGGATTACAGGCGTAAGCCACCGCGCCTGGACTGCTCGCCTAATTTTTAACATTTTTTGTAGCGATGGGGTCTCCCTACGTTGCCCAGGCTGGTCCCCAACTCCTGGGCTCAAGCGATCCTCCCGCCTTGGCCTCCCAAAGTACTGGGAAGGCCCCTTCCAAGGCTAAGCAGAGAATGGTTTTCAAGTTTAAAACAAAGGTAACCAAGGAAAAAGTTTCCTCTGAATACCGAGATAAATTAGGGAAATTGCCAGAGAATGTGGTGCTGAGGTCACACTACGGAATTACACCACACAGACCGCAGCAACTCTAGTTGAAAGGGCAACGGGTCGGCTTAAAAGCGGGGCGGGGGAACACGAGTCCGGAGACTGACACGAAGACGCTGGGTGAAGAGTCAGAGAGAGCAGGCTTCGAAACCGGCTTGGCCGCTCCACCCAGGGGGAAAGTCCAGCGAGGGACGGCAGCAAATCTCAAGGAGCAACCCTTGGCGTCAGAGAGGCAATACTAGGAGCCGATTATGGAAGAATCCAGAGCCAGGGCACTGGGCGCGGTAAGGCCGTGGGCGCAGAGTCCAAGAACCAACAGCCGTTTCTGGCCTCACCCCGCTCAGAACAAAATTCCGGGCGCGCCCCCAGCAGCTGACTCAGTCGGCGTGTCGCGTCTCCCACCGTCTCCCGTGCCTCCGCCGCGGGAAGTAGTCCCCGGCCGCGCCGGCTCCAAAGGAAACCGAGGAGGGAGCCCGGAGTCAGCGTGTGGGTCCCCGGCAGCGGCGATCGCGCAGCCAATCCCTGGAAAGGAGGGCGTGGCTAGCTCAGATCCCGTGGATCCCTCCGCCTGTGGTTGCTGTGCTGAGACCTAGGGAGCCGCCATTTTGGATGCTGAACCTTGATTCGGAAGTCGGAGTCTGCAGTGTTCACGCCTGGATTCGGTCAGGTGAGTGTGGCATCCTCGGCGTCAGAGGTCTCCGTTTTTCTCTCTCTTCTGCGCTCCGGATTTAGCGGTCTCTAGCTAGCGCTAGAGCCCGGGCTTCAAACGACTTCGGAGGGGGCAGCTGAGGGGAAAAGGAAGAAACATGGAATTGGGGGTCAGACGGGAGGTCAGGCCGTCTAGGGCCCGCGGCCGGGGAGGTTGCCCAGGCCGGGGTGGGGGGCGTTGTAGGGCCGCGAGCAGCTGGGGGGCCGCTGGTCCTTGATACTCCGAGCCGCTTAACTGTCCCGTAGTCTTCTTGCCCCGAAGTGTGTTTTCCCTGGGGCGGAAACGCCGCGGCCTCGGCGAGGGCTTCTCAGCGACACCCCTACCTCGTCTCTTCTGGCCCGGAGAGACTTCGGGAAGGTGGGGGCCTCCAGTGCGGCGAGAGACGGTTGTCCCTGAGCCCGGCCCACTTCCGCTGGGCGGGATGGCCTCCTGGGCTTGTTCCTGGGCTGGGGGCCGGACTTGGGTCCACTTTGGCCGGAGAAGATTACATTTTCTTTCGCTGAAGCAAGCAGCGGCCTCTGCCTGCTTTCTCGCATCCCTGCGTGTGTGGTGAGAGGTCTTGGGAGGATCCTTGTGCCTCTCTTTGTTATCTCGGCGCTTCTCCTCGGGGTGCTGGAGGTGAGCACTTGGAATTCACCAGCATAAACTTTGAGGAGGGTCGGGACCCAGGAACTGTAGGTTAATTAAGAAAGACACAACCGCTTCACTCTGTATTAGTAAACTTAAAATCTGGTCGGAAACAGATCTTCAGGGGAAACTTGAATTTTAAAACCATGCGTAATATTTTAACTTTTTATTTTATGGAAAATGTCAAGCAGACAGGGGTATGATGAATCCTGTCATCCAGTTTCAAACAGTCAATTAATGCCTAATCTTGTTTTATCTATACCTCTCGCATGTCTGTATTTTCCTAAGTTAATAAACTAATAGTTGAAATACATGTATATATATTTCCTTCCTTTCCAAGTAGAAGCCTTTTGGCTTTTGTACCAACAAGCCGATATTTCGTGGGAAATTTTGTTTTTTAGCTTCCTCAGAACTTCTGAGATAGGAGGACTTGGTAATAGTCATTAGATGATAAAAGTGGCCAGATGTGGTGGCTCACCCCTGTAATCCCAGCACTTTGGGAGAGCTAGGTGGGAGGATCACTTAAGCGCAGGAGTTGGAGAGCAGCCTGGGCAACATAGCAAAACCCTGCTCTCTACAAAAATAAAAAATTAGCCAGGTGTGGAGGCGCGCAACTATAGTCCTGGAGACTGAGGCAGGAGGATTGCTTAAGCCTGGGAGGTCGAGGCTACAGTGAGTTGGTAATTGAGCCACTGCACTCCAGTCTGGAGGACCGAGAGTTAGCCTTTCTTTTAAAAAAAAAAAAAAAAAAAAAGGCGTGGAGGGGGTGGTTCTCTTTCCCAGGCTGAAGTGGAGTGGTGCAATTACTTCTCCCTGCAGCCTTGCCCTTCCTTACCTGGGGAATAGCTGAAACTACAGGCCCACACCTGGCTTCCTGGCTTTTTTTTTTTTTTTTTTTTTTTTGGTGGGGAATGGGGGGAAGGGTGTAGAGGGAGAGATGGAGTTTCTTCAGTGTTGCCCAGGCTGGTCTTGAACTCCTGGGCTCAAGTGATCTTTCCAAAGTGCTGGGATTAGAAGTATTTTGAATCTCCAGTGTTAGTGATACATTTTAAAGCCATCCAGTTTTGTATATCCTATTTTTTAAATAGTGTAATTATTTTGTCCAAATAATTTTTCATTCTCCCTCTTTGTTCCTGTATCACTAGGTTCTAAATTATCAGGAGCTCCAGAATTTCTATATCTAGCTTATTTGATTTAAGCTCCGATTCTTGTAAAATAATCAAAATCAAGTTGGATTTTACAATAAAACTAGAAAACAAAGTGTAGTTTAATCATTCCAAATGAAGGAAAAGTAATATGTTCATGAATACTTATGTGAGCATTATTTATATGGTACACATGTCAAAAGTTTGGCGAATTGATAAGAAAATTATTACTGAGTGGAATATTGGACAGCGTTGACTATACAAAGTTTTAGACTGTAACATGATATGATGAGAAGGATTCTATATTGTTCAGTCCATGAGTACAGCTTTGTAAAAATATGCCTTAAGAAACACTCTTGGCCGGGTGCCATGGCTCAAGCCTATAATCCCAGCACTTTGGAAGGCCTAGGTGGGCAGATCACTTGAGGTCAGGAGTTCAAGACCAGCCTGGCCAATATGGTGAAACCCCACCTCTACTAAAAATACAAAAAAATTAGCCAGGTATGGTGTCACGCACGTGTAACCCCGGCTACTTGGGAGGCCGAGGGTTGCAGTGAGTCTGGAGCCAGAGGTTGCAGTGAGTCAATATCCTGCCACTGTACTCCAGCCTGGACAACAGAGCCATTATCTGTATCAAAAAAAAAAAAAAAAAAAAAAAGAAAGACACACACATTTGGGGACGGGCACTGTGGCTCACGCCTGTAATCCCAGCAATTTGAGAGGCTGAGATGGGCGGATCATGTGAGGTCAGGAGTTTGAGACCAGCCTGGCCAACATGGTGAAACCCCATCTCTACTAAAATAAAAAAATTAGTTGTGCGTGGTGGCAGGCACCTGTAATTCCAGCTACTTGAGAGGCTGAGGCAGGAGAACCACTTGAACCCAGGAGGCAGAGACTGCAGTGAGCTGAGATTGTGCCACTGCACTCCAGTCTGGGCGACACAGTGAGACTCTGTCTTAAAAAAAAAAACAACAAAAAAAGAAACAGGCCGGGCACGGTGGCTCATGCCTGTAACCCCAGCATTTTGGGAGGCTGAGGTGGGCAGATCATGAGGTCAGGCATTTAAGACCAGCCTAACCAACATGGCAAAACCCTATCTGTACTAAAAATACCAAAAATTAGCTAAGCATGGTGACAGGTGCCTATAATCCCCGGGTACTCAGGAAGCTGAGGCAGGAGAATCGCTTCAACCTGAGAGGCAGAGATTGCAGTGAGCTGAGATCTTGCTATGGCATTCTTGCCTGGGCAACAGAGCCAGACTCCATCTCAAGAGGGAAAAAAAAAAACACTCTTGGTAAAAGACCCAGCGAATTTTCCATAATGTTTTTATATCAATTTTATTGAGAAACAAGATGAAGATACTTTCATAATGCTTGTGCATTTCAGTATTTATAGCTCCTTCAAGAAAATTTTGATGGTCTCTGAATTCTGAAGCCTTATTTTCTTGTGAATACCACATGATGATGTGGTCTTACAGTCTTCCTTTTTTTTTTTTTTTTTTTTTTTTGGAGACGGAGTCTTGCTCTGTTGCCTAGGCTGGAGTGCAGTGGCACGATCTCGGCTCACTGCAACTTCTGCCTCCTGGGTTCAAATGATTCTCCTGCCTCAGCCTCCCAAGTAGTTGGGACTACAGGCACAGGCCACTATGCCCGGCCTACTGTTGTATTTTTAGTAGAGATGGGCACCATATTGGTCAGACTGGTCTTGAACTTACCTTGTGATCCACCTGCCTCGGCCTCCCAAAGTACTGGGATTACAGGCATGAGACACTGCCCGCATCCCAGTCTTTTTAAAGTTTCATTCTTAATAAGTTTGGCTAGTGAAGATTTGATTATAGTGGGAAAATACACAGTAAACTTTGTACCAGTTGTACATGAAATGCTTCTGAAGGAATTGGAGCACCAGGCATGGCGGCTCATGCCTGTAATTCCAGCACGTGGGAGGTTGAGGCGGGAGAATTGCTGAGCCCAAGAGTTGGAGACCAGCCTGGGCAACATAGCAAGGCCTCATCTTTATTAATAACAATTTTACAAAAGATAAAAGGGTTTGGGCTATATTATCTTGGAAATGTGTCCTGACACCCCATTGTGTCTCTTTCTACTTTAATGTCACATCTTCATTACTGCAATACAGTGGTCATACCTGAATCTGTATCACTTGTTTTCTAAGAAAAAGAGATCAGATGCTGAGCACAGTGTCCTGTAATCCTGGTACTCTGGGAGGCCGAGGCCAGTGGATCATCAGAGGTCAGGAGTTAGAGGCCAGCCTGGCCAACGTGGTGAAACCCCATCTCTACTAAAAATTGAAGAAGTTAGCTGGATGCAGTGGCAGATGCCTGTAATCCCAGCTACTTGGGAGGCTGAAGCAAGAGAATCACTTGAACCCGGGAGCTGGAGGTTGCAGTGAGCCAAGATCGCACCATTGCATTCCAGCCTGGACAAGGAGAGTGAAACTCTGTCTCAAAAAAAAAAGAAAAAGAAAAAAAGATCAGAATAAATAAAATAATACATTGCAAAACCAAAAGTTTTTGTACATATTGCAGTGTCTATAGCCACTCTTGACCCTGCTCTGTCCCCTCCTCACTTGGTACTTTTAGAGCTACAAACACTAAAGTCTTTTTTTTTGGGGGGGGGGGCTACTTTTAACTACTGCTACTTTTAATAGGCTTTCAGGGTCACTACTTCTGGGCAGCTTCACTCTTTTGGGCAGCAACTCTGATTCCTTTACTCCCCCAAATATCCTAAGAGGAAGGACTCATGCCATGGTTTTACTTTGCTTATTCCAGATGAAGAGGCTGAGCTCCCAAAGTCTCAGTTAGCTGAGTGGTAAAAGAGAGACTGGATGGGTTTGCTGTACCGGTGTTAAGAATTGGAGTAAAGTGAAGGATTGGAAGGTGCAAGAATGGCACATGAGGCTGCTGATTCATGTGTGACACTAATAAAAATAATGGTGTTACACTAATATTTATGTATATAAACAGAATAGAATACCAAGAACTAGTATTGTGGTCACTAGTTCATAACCATTTTTTAGGGTTTATGTTATAATTGCTTACTTGTCTTATTGTTTTTATGTCAGCTATACCCATATGCTTGTGAGCCCCTTGAAAGCTAGGGAAGCTCTCATTTAAATGTCTTTTGTAGACAGTGGCTTAGCACAGTGTTTGAGAGAATAGCACTCAACAAATGTTTGGTGAGTGAGTGAATGACAGTAAAGATGTTGAAGCACAGAGTAGTTTTGGAGTAACCTTTGAATCACAAAAATAATTTTAGATTACTTACTGGACAAAGTATGTGATGTGTATATAATCACATGTATGAGAATTTATTCATGTTTGTTAATGTATATGTAAACAGTAACTGTTGACTACAATATTTTATTAACTTTTAGGTTATTGTTTCCAAAATTAATATTCCTAATGATACAAGATAACAAAGTTTATATTAGGTTTAGCTTTGGAAACAGGTTCAAATTTTGAGATAGTAATTTAGTCAGTCTTTTGTTTTAAATTCATTTTTAGTCTAATGATTTATTTAATGTACTGGTAATCATATTCTTATTTTACAAAGAAAATAATCATAAAAGACAATGACAGTAAACCACAAAAGTAATAACTAAATCTAATAACTAAATCTTAATAACTAATAACTAAATCTAATAACTAAGATTTAGTTATTAGATTTAGTTATTACTTTTGTGGTTTACTGTCATTGTCTTTAATGATTAGTTTCTTTGTAAAATAAGAATCTGTTGAAGAGGAGTTGAAGTCCTCAGTACGTGACAAAATAGTTGAGCAAATTGTTTTTCTTTCCTTAAATATAAAACAATATTATGTAAATTTGTAAAAATTTTTTAAAAGCGTGTGACTTTTGATTAAAATTTCTACTAATTAACATAATACATGAGTGATAGCTTTGTACAATACACTGTGCTAGGCAATGTGGGGGTGACAGTGACATGTAAGAAAAAGTTGAAAGGCTGGGTAAGGTGCGTGTAATTCCAGCATTTTGGGAGGCTGAGGCGGGAGGATCACCTGAGGTCGGGAGTTTGAGACCAGCCTTACCAACATGAAAAAACCCCATCTCTACTATACAAAAATTAGACGGGTGTGGTGGCGCATGCCTGTAATCCCAGCAACTCGGGAAGGCTGAGGCAGGAGAATCACTTGAACCCGGGAGGTGGAGGTTGTGGTGAGTCCAGATGGGCCATTGCACTCTGGCCTGGTTAACAAAAGTGAAACTCTGTTTCGAAAAAAAGAAAAACAAAAAAGAAACAGTTGCAGTCCTGCAGTGAGATTGAAACAGATTAATCAGAATTGTTAAAGGTTGGGGGAAGATACAAAGCATACCTTAAACATTTTATTTTAACATAAAACACAAAAAAAGCCTAGCTAATCTTTCGGCGAAGAGCTAAGACTTTTAAAAATATGGGTACATTGACTGGAATTTGTTTAACAAATGTTTATATGGTGCTTGTTGTGTACATATAACACAATATCCTAATTTATTTTATTTTCTTTTTTTTTCTTTTTCTTTTCTTTTCTTTTTTTTGGGGGAGGACAGAGTCTTGCTCTGTCACCCAGGTTGGAGTGTAGTGGTGCAGTCTTGACTTACTGCAGCCTCCACTTCCTGGGTTCCAGCAGTTCTCCTGCCTCAGTCTCGTGAGTAGCTGTGACTACAGGTGCGTGCTACCATGCCCAGCTAATTTTTGTATTTTTAGTAGACGAGGTTTCACCATGTTGGCCAGGATGGTCTCAATCTCCAGACCTTGTGATTCACCTGCCTCAGGCTCACGAAGTGCTGGGATTACAGGTGTGAGCCACTGTGCTCGGCTGTGCGTATACCATTTTCATTTAATTATGTAATTTTTGAATGTTTGAGTTTAGGTCTACATTTTATTATTCTTTTGTCTCATTTTTGTTTGTTTTCCTGCTTTTTGGGCTCTTTGAACACATTTTAAATTCCAGTTTAAAATCTGTTTTGTTTTTTTTGTATAGTTTTTTTTTTTTTTTTTTTTGGCGGGGGCACGGGAGATGGATTATCACTCTGTTACTGAGGCTGGAGTGTAATGACAAGGTCTCAGCTCACTGCAACCTCCACCTTCTGGGTTCAAGTGATCCTCTCGTTTCAGCCTCCCAAATAGCTGGGACTACAGGTGTGTGCCACCACACCCAGGTAATTTTTGTATTTATAGAAGAGACAGGGTTTCACTATGTTGGCCAGGCTGGTCTCGAACTCCTGACCTTGTGATTCACCTGCCTTGGCCTCCCAAAGTGCTGGGATGATAGGCGTGAACCATTGCACCCAGCTTGCTTCAAAACCTCCTTTGCAATTTTTTTTTTTTTTTTTTTTTGAGATGCAGTTTTGCTCTTGTTGCCCAGGCTAGAATGCAGTGGCACGATCTCGGCTCACTGCAACCTCTACTTTCCGTTCAAGCAATTCTCCTGCCTCAACCTCCCAAGTAGATGGGATTACAGGTGTGAGCCACTGTGCCCAGCCAGCAATTCTTTTAGAGCAGGTGTACTGGTGACAAATTCTCTTACTAGTTTTTCCTCATCTGAGAAGACTTTGATTTCCGAGGGATATTTTCATTGGCTATATATTTTTGTTTGTTTTTGTTTTTTTTTTTTTGAGACAGAATCTTGCTCTGTCACCAGGCTGGAGTGCAGTGGCACAATCTCGGCTCGCTGCAACCTTTGACTCCCTAGTTCAAGTGATTCTCCTGCCTCAGCCTCCCAAGTAGCTGGGATTACAGGCCTACGCCATCATGCCCAGCTAATTTTTGTATTTTTAGTAGCGATGGGGCTTCACCATGTTGGCCAGGATGATCTCCATCTCCTGACCTCGTGATCCGCCTGCTTCAGCCTCCCAAAGTGCTGGAATTACAGGTGTGAGCCACTGTACCTGGCCCTAGATATATAACTTTAAGCTGATAGTTCTTTTCTTTCAGCACTTTAAAAATGTTGTCTCGCTTCCTTTTAGTCTCGGTGGTTTCTGAAATGAAATCTACAGTCATCTAATATATCCCTTGTAGGTCATGCATTGTCTTTCCCTGGTTGCTTTTATTATTTTACAAAATTGTCGGCCGGGCATGGTGGGTCACGCCTGTAATCCTAGCACATTGGGAGGCCAAGGCAGGTGGATCACGAGGTCAGGAGTTTGAGAACAGCTTGGCCAACATGGTGAAACCCTGTCTCTACTAAAAATACAAAAATTAGCCAGGCGTGGTGGTGTGTGCCTGTAGTCCCAGCTACTTGGGAGGCTGAGGCAGGAGAATTGCTTGAACACAGGAGGTGGAGGTTGCAGTGAGCCAAGATTGCGCCATTGCACTGCAGCCTGGGCGACAGAGCGAGACGGTCTAAAAAAAAAAGTCTTTGGTTTTTAGCAGTTTGATTATGAGTCTCGATGTGAATTTCTTTGGGTTTTGTCTGATTCAAGTTTGCTGAGCTTTTGGAGTCTGATCAGTTAATATATTTTGCTAAATTTGGGAAGTTTTCTGGCAGTATTTTTTCTTTTTTTTTTTTTTTAATTGTGAGATCTTAAAAAGGTAGTATTTTTAGAAATATTCTTAAAGAATAAAAATATTCTGGCTGGGCACGTTGGCTCACACCTGTAATCCCAGCACTTTGGGAGGCATAGGCAGGTGGATCACGAGGTCAGGAGATCAATATCATCCTGGTCAACGTGGTGAAACCCCCATCTCTAATAAAAATACAAAAATTAGCCAGGTGTGGTGGTGCATGCTTATAAGTCCCAGCTACTCAGGAGGCTGAGGCAGGAGAATTGCTTGAACCCAGAAGGCGGAGGTTGTAGTGAGCCAAGATCTTGCCACTGCACTCCAGCCTGTGTGACAGAGCAAGACTCTGTCTCAAAAAAAAAAAAAAAAAGGTATTTCTCCTATCCTTAAGGAATTTAATTGTAGCAGGAGTGGCCGCGGGAGATGGCTCTTTTGGACACCGAATACAAGAGGAAAGAATTTAATTTAGCTGGGAGCTAGGTGGCATAGTTGCTTAACAGCTAAGCTCATTTAACAAAGGGAGGTTTAGCTTTTATATAGGCTTATACTTTAGATGTTACACATGGAAGAATTTTAGGTTTATAATTTTAGGACTTATGTGAAAAGGTTTTTGTTTACAGTTTTAGGAATTACATATGAAAGGGTTCTGGTTTACAGTTTTAGGACTCAAAAGGTTTTTGTTCACAGTTTTAGGAATTACATATGAAAGGGTTTCTGTTTATAGTTTTAGGACTTACGTGTGAAAAGGTTTCTGGTTTGATCTTGTTTTAAGTAAAAATAGTGCCTTCTGGAGAGTTTCCCCAAGGCCTAGCCTGTCACCTATAGGAAGGTAAAACCAGAGGTGCCAGTTGGTTAACCTTTTCTTCTATTGAGATATAGCATGATAGTTAAAGGGGAAGTTGATCTGAGAAGCCTGGGTCTCCCTCTTCATCATGACCCAACTGTCATTAAGACATTAACACTCCTTGCTTTTGTCCTACAGATCTGTAAGGATTTGTTCACCGTTGTCAATTTTTTTCTGTTTTTCAGATTAGATACTTTCTGTTGACTTACAAGTGCCCTGGCTCTTTTCTCAGTCATTTCCCATTCTGGTATTGATTCCATACAGTTTCTTTCTTTGGTTTATATTTGTTTACTCTAAGATTTCTTTTTTTTTTTTTTCTATTTTGAGACAAGATCTTACCATATCGCTCAGGCTAGTCAACTAAACTAGGCTCAAGCAGTCCTGCCTCAGCCTCCTGAATAGCAATAATTAGTTCTAAGATTTGTTTCCTCTTTATGTCTACTTTTTAATCTTTCCATTCAAAAGAAATTTGCCTTAGCTGTTGCAGCATTTTCTTTTTATTTTTTGAGACAGAGTCTTGCTCCGTCGCCCAGGCTGTAGTGCAATGGCACGATCTCAGCTCACTGCAACTTCTGCCTCCCCACTTCAATCAATTCTCCTGCCTAAGCCCCCTCAGTAGGTGGGACTGCAGGCGTGCACCACCACACTTGGCTTATTTTTGTATTTTTACTAGAGGAGGGACTTCACCATTTTGGCCAGGTTGGTCTCGAACACCTGACCTCAGGTGATCCACCTGCCTTGGCCTCCCACAGTGTTGGGATTACAGGTGTGAGCCATCATGCCCAGGCAGCATTTTTATAGTAGCTGCTTTAAAGTCTTTGTCAGTTTTAATTCCAACATTGGTGTTAGTTGATGTGTGAGTCACGATTTTCTTAGTGGGTATTCACCCACTCTCTGTCTATACCAGTGGTCCCTTATCTAGTTCTTCAAGCCAGGACCTGAGAGTTCTTGATGCTCTTTCTGTCTGCTGATGCTTATTTCTGGGTTTCAGGCTGCTGTGCATCCAGGCCAGGGAACATCAGAGTGAAAAATGATAAACTCACTGCCAGTTTATTGGTACTTCAAATTTTGGTCTTCTTCGTCCATCTGCTGTTATTTTTCAGAGTTCTCAAATAGCTGCTACATGCATTCTGTTCCTGTTTTATAGCTTCATTCAGTGAAAGAGACATTGAATGTAGAATCCTGTTGCTTATATTTTTTACTGCTGTTTTTAAGGACTACCCATGTTGCACTAAGTACAGCTGTTTAATTCTGTCTGCTGCATAGTATTCTGTCATGTTTTTGTCACCTTTTATCGGTCCTTTTTTTTTGAGACAGGGTCTTACTCTGTCATCCAGGCTGGGGTACAGTGGCCTGAACACAGGTCTCTGCTGCCTCGTTGACTTCCTGGCCACAGTGAGCCTCCCACCTCACCATCCCAAGTAGCTAGGACCACTGGCGTGCACCACCATCCCTGGCTAATTTCTAAATATTTTGTAGAGACAGGGTCTTGCCATGTTGCCTAGGCTCGTCTCGAACTCCTGGCGTCAAATGATCCTCCTGGCTGGACCTCCCAAACTTGGGGCGATTATAGGCAAGGACCACTGTACTCGGCCTCATGTCCTCTTGAAATGGACACTTAGCATTCTTCCTCCTCCTTACTACCACAGAATGCATACTTGTGTCTTCATTGTGCTATGTAGAAATTTCTTTGGTGGTGTATGTCCAGGAATGGGATTGCTGTGTCTTAAAGTGTATGGATAGCTTTCATTAAAGCATAGTTTTCTTTAAATACTGCCAAATTAGTGTCTAAAATGGTCATATCAATTTATTTATATTGCCCAATATTTGAAATCATACTTCTAATTTTTGCCAGTCTGACAGGTATAATCTTATCTTTGTTAACACATTCACTTCTAGGATTATACAAAATAGTATATGAAAACTTGAGAATAACTTTTTAGGTTATCCTTCTCTTAGAAATGTCACTCGACAAGTATGGTGTCTCCATGTTATGCTGGAGTAATTGTCTGCCAAGGGCAAGATCTTTGTAGGACTCATGGTAGAGGCATACTCAGGAATATTTTTTGTGCCTTTCTAAACCTAATTACCTTATTAATTATGTGTATATTGAGTAATTTAACAGCAAGTTGGGTAATGTTCCTTAGGTTAATGTCTTCTAATTTCAGTCACTGCTGATAAATAAGTTGTGTGGGAGTTGATTGTTATCATGATTATATAATGAAGGCCTTGAGGTACAGCAGTCCTCCCTTATCCATGTTTTCACTGTCTGGGGCTTTAGCTACTTTGGTCAAGTGTGGTCTGACAATATTAAATGGAAAAGTGTAGAAATAAACAGTTCATAAATTTTAAAATGTGTGTCATTCTGAGTAGTGTGATGAAATCTTGTGCCATCCTGTTCATCCCACTTGGGATGTGAATTACTCCTTTGTCCAGAGTATCCCCACTATGTATGCTACCTGCCCATTAGTCACTTAGCACCCTGAGATATCAGATAGAAAAACATGGTACTATGTATAGGATTTGGTATGATCTGCAATTTCAGGCATCTGCTAGAGTCTTGGAACATATTCCCCCTTGGATAAGGGGGTACTACTGTACTTCATAATGGCAAAGGTGGTTATGTATTAATAGAAATATTCTTACTCAAATATATGTAAATACATTTTTGTAAATATTCATTAATTTGGAGTATATTAGAAAAAATACTGAGGCTTCCCTTCACCTTTACTTTCTAGAGTGAACACTATTAAAATGTTAATACCTGTTTTTATAGGCCCCCTTCTCTATGCATTTATATACGTCTATAAAGTATTATTATATAATGTAGGCTACTTTTCAGTTTAAAAAACAAACAAAAAAACACTGGGAGGCTGAGGTGGGTGGATTACTTGAGGCCAGGAGTTCAAGACCAACCTGGCCAACATGGTGAAACCTTGTCTCTACGAAAAATACAAAAAAGCAGCCAGGCATGGTGGTTTGCACTTGTAATCCAAGTTACTTGGCAGAGGCAGGAGAATAGCTTGAACCCAGGAGGTGGAAATTGCAGTGAGCTGTGATTGCATCGCTGTACTCCAGCCTGGGTGAGAGTGAGACTCTTATCTCAAAAAACAAAACAAAACAATAAAAACAACACATTTTAGGCCTCCATTTCATTTGTTCAGCAATTATTATCTGAGTGCTTGCTTTGTGCTAAAATGTTTTAGAATGCTACATTACTTTTTTTTTAAAAAAACTATTGCTGTACAAAGATTAGCCAGGTGTGGTGGTGCATACCTGTAATCCCAGCCACTCCGGAGGCTGAGGCAAGAGAATCGCTTTAATCCAGATGCCAAGGGTTGCAGTGAGTCAAGATTGTGCCACCACACTCTAGCCTGGGCAACAAAGTTAAGACTCTGTCTCAAAAACAAACGAAAAAAAAAACCCCAAAGCAAAACAATCTACTGCCATGTATCCCATAAAATGGATGTGTCTTAATTTATATCAGTTTCTAATTGTTGGAATTTAGATGATGTCATCATTCTATGTTCCTCTCGGTATACATGTGAATGTGACTTGTTCTTCAGGATAGTCATTTAAACTTGGAATTTTTTTTTTTTTTTTTTTTTTTGAGACAGGGTCTTGCTCTGTTGCCCAGGCTGGAGTGCAGTGGCGCAGTCACAGCTCACCATAGCCTCAACTTCCCAGGCTCTAGTAATCCTCTTACCTCCTCCTCCTCCCGACTAGCTGGGACTATAGGCATGCACCATCACGCCTGGCCAGTATTTGTAGTTTTGGTACAGTTGTAGTTTCACCATGTTGCCCAGGCTGGTCTCCTGAGCTCAAGTCGCTGCCTCCCAAAATGTTGGGATTACAGGTATGAGCTACTGCTCCTGGCTAAACTTGGAAATTTAAAAGAGTGACCTTGAGAGGTGTTGCCAATTTACATTTCCAGCAGGAGTTTGAGAATGCACCAGTTTTCTCACTCATCATCATGATCAAATATATAATCTCTGTTGCAGATTTCCCCCCAAATATTGCTTACCTTCTAGTTTTATAGTTTAAGTTTTTTTCATATAAAATAATTTTCATATCTCTTTTTAAAAAGGCCTGTTCTATCTCCATTATAAAATTTTTTTTTTTTTTGGAGAAGAAGTGTCACTCTGTTGCCCAGGCTGGAGTGCAGTGGCATGATCTTGGCTCACTGCAACCTCCACCTCCCAGGTTCAGGCAATTCTCCTGCCTCAGCCTCCTGAGTAACTGAGATTACAGGCGTGTGCCACCATGCCCAGCTAATTTTTTTGTATTTTTAGTAGAGACGGGGTTTCACCGTGTTGTTCAGGCTGGTCTCGAACTCCTGACCTCGTGATCCACCTGCCTTGGCCTCCCAAAGTGCTGAGATTACAGGTGTGAGCCACCTTGCCTGTCCTAAAATATTTTATGTTTCTCCTAAACATAAAACTATTAACATATAAGTATTCTTTTATGTTTATCCTAATATGTTAATTATTAACATTATTATATACAATATAGTTATATGTTAATAGTTTTGTTTTAGCTCTTAATTTAAAAAATTTAACTGTGGTGAAAAACACATGGCAACATGACAGAATTTACCAACTTAACCTATTTTTAAGTGTAGATTTCAGTAATGTGTACTCACATCGTTGTGCAATAGATCTCCATTACCTTTTCACGTTTCATAACTGAAACTTGGTACCCATTAAACAATTCCCTATTCCCCCTACTTCCAGACTCTGGTAACCACCATTCTTCTCTCTGTTTCTCTGAATTTTGGATACCCCACGCAACTAGAATCTACAGTATTTGTTTTTTGTGACTGGCTTATTTCACTTACCGTGATGTCCTTAACATTCATCCATGTTGTCGCATGCGATAGGATTTCCCTTCCTTTCTAAGGCTGATTAGTACTCTGTTGTATGTATAGACCATAATTTTGTTTATTCCATATATCCCTCAGTGGCTGTTTGGGCTGCCTCTACCTCTTGGCCATTGTGAATAATGCTGCTGTGAACGTAGGTATGCAAATAACTTTTTTTTTTTTTTTTTTTTTGCAAATAACTCTTTAAAGTTCCACTTTCAGTTCTTTTGGTTATATACCAGAAGTGGGATTTCTAGATCATATGGTAGTTCCATTTTTAATATTAATTTTTTGAGGAACTGCCATACTGTTTTTCTGTAATGGTTGTACCATTTTACAATCCCACCAACAGTGCACAAGGGCTGTTTTCTCCACAGCCTCCTTAGTACTTGAAATTTTCCTTTTTTTTTTTTTTATAGTAGCCATCCTAATGGGTGTGAGGTGGTATATCATTGTGATTTCATTTTGCTTTTCTGTAAAGATTAATGATATTGGCACTTTTGTTATGCTTATTGATCATTTGCATATCATCTTTGGAGAAATGTCTATTCAAGTTTTTTGCTGAATTTTTAAACACATTGTTGTTATTGAGTTATAGGAGTCCTTTGTGTGTATCAGCTCTTGTGTTTTTGTTTTTGAGACAGTCTTGCTCTCTCACACCAGGCTGGAGTTCTGTGATATGTTCTCAGCTCACTGCAGCCTCTGCTTCTGGGGCTCAAGCAATCCTCCTGCCTCAGCCTCCTGAGTAATTGGGACCACAGGTGCATGCCTCTGCACCTGGCTAATTTTTGTTTTTTGAATTTTTTGAAAAATTTTTTTAGATTCTCTGTCTGTTGCCCAGGCTGGAGTGCAATGGTGCGATCTAGTCTCACCACATCTGCCTCCCGAGTTCAAGTGATTCTCCTGCCTCAGCCTCCTAAGCAGCTGAGACTACAGCTGCATGCCACCATGCCCGGGTAATTTTTGTAGTTTTAGTAGAGGTGGGGTTTCACTATGTTGGCCAGGCTTGTCTTGAATTCCTGGCCTTGTGATCCTCCCACCTTTGCCTCCCAAAGTGCTGGGATTACAAGCGTGAGCCGCTGCGCCCAGACAATTTTTGTATTTTTTGTAGAGATGGGATTTTGCCACGTTATCCAGGCTAGTCTTGAACTCATGGGCTCAAGCAGTTCTCCCACCTTGGCCTCCCAATGTGCTGAGATTACAGACATGAGCCACCACACCATGCTATTTAGCTTTTTTTTTCTTCAGACTTTAGCTCTTGTTGCGCAGGCTGGAGTGCAATGGTGCGATCTTGGCTTAATACAGGCTCTGCCTCCTGGGTTCAAGCGATTCTCCTGCCTCTGCCTCCTGAGTAGCTGGGATTAGAGTCATGCATCACCACACCCAGCTAATTTTGTATTTTTAGTGGAAATGGGGTTTCTCCATGTTGGTCAGAGTGGTCTTGAATTCGCTACCTCAGGTGACTCACTTGCCTTGGCCTCCGAAAGTGCTGGGATTACAGGTATGAGCCACCATGCTTGGCCAGCTCTTTTTTTGATCTGAAAATTGTTTTTTTGCGAGTGTGATAAGCTGAATAATGGTGTAATGTATGTATATACCACATATAATATATACATTCAGTGATTTTTTTAAAAAAAATCTTTTTTTTGTGGCTGGTTGACGTGGCTTACGCCTGTAATCCCAGCACTTTGGGAGGCTGAGGTGGGCGGATCACGAGGTCAAGAGATCAAGACCATCCTGGCCAACATGGTGAAACTCCGTCTCTACTAAAAATAGAAAAATTAGCCGGGCATGGTAGCACACGTCTGTGGTCCCAGCTACTCGGGAGGCTGAGGCACAAGAATCACTTGAACCCAGGAGGTAGAGGTTGCAGTGAGCCGAGATTACACCATTGCACTCCAGCCTGGAGACAGAGGCAGTGTCTTGCTGTTTTCCCCAGGCTCGTGTGCAGTGGCATGGTCTTGGCTCACTGCAGCCTCTGCCTCCTAGGTTCAAGCGACTCTCCTGCCTCAGTCTTCTGAGTAGTTGGGATTATAGGTGCCCACCACCATGCCCAGCTAATTTTTGTGTTTTTAGTAGAGACGGGCTTTTACCATGTTGGCCAGACTCGTCTTGAACTCTTGAACTCAGGTGATCCACCTGCCTCGGCCTCCCAAAGTGCTGGGATTACAGGTGTGAGTCACCAACCCTGGCCTAGAATTAAAGCTTTTATCCAACAATATTATTGCTGGATTTTCTCAGCTGTGGGGTTTTTTTTGTTTTTTGTTTTTGAGACAGAGTTTCTCTCTTGTTGCCCAGGCTGGAGTGCAATGGCACGATCTCGGCTCACCACAGCCTTCACCTCCTAGGTTAAAGTGATTCTTATGGATTCTCCTGCCTCAGCCTCCCGAATAGCTGGGATTACAGGCATGTGCCACCAGGGTCGGCTAATTTTGTATTTTTAGTAGAGACGGGTTTCTCCAAGTTGGTCAGGCTGGTCTCTTAACTCCTGACCTTAGGTGATCCACCCACCTCCCAAAGTGCTGGGATTACAGTTGTGAGCCACTGCCCCGGGCCATTTGTTGTTTGTGTTTTTTCCAGTAGAATATGTGTTTCTTTGAGGACAGGGACCATACCTCAATTTATGCTTTTAATTTCCAGCATCTAGCCAATGTCTGACACATACATAATCAGTAAATACTTATTGTGTGGATTGAACATGATTCAATTAATGGATTCCAGATACTTCATGACATAAAAGCCCCGTTTTAACCTGGGACCTGGGTTAATTCCTACATTTAGGGTAAAGGCTTTTGGGGGCAATTTTACAAAAGGAAAACCCACTGATGTTTTTTTATTAGTGGTTAATTCACTAGTAGACAGATACTATTCTTAATGTTCTTTCTTTGGTGCTCTTTTGATTTGTCTGTCCTTCAGTTACTTTGTTTGACCTAGCTTTTGTTTGGATACTACATTTTTGAGTCCAGAATTTAAATTTAGAGAAATAGAAATTGTGCTGTTTTGAACTAGAATGCACAGTAGTCAATGCACAATGGTATACCCTAAAGTCTTGCGGGTAGAGGAGGGGTGGTTTTGTTGATTGTAACTCTGCTATTCAGTGAAATTCCTGGTAAAGAGCCTTCTGGTAGAATTTTGTAGAGCAGTTTTTTTTCTTGTACTTTTCACCCCTTTAACTTGTACGTGAGTAGATGTTAATGGTATTTCTGTACTCTAGTGCACTAGCTTTTCCCCAAAGACTGAGACTTAGTGGCAGGATTTGGGGAGTTGATGAGAATTTTTTTTCTTTCTTTTTTTTTTTTTTTTTAAAGACAGAGTCTTGCTCTGTCACCCAGGCTAGAGTGCAGTAGTGTGATCTTGGCTCACTGTAACCTCTGTCTCCCCACTTCAAGCGATTCTTCTGCCTCAGCCTGTGGAGTAGCTGGGATTACAGGCATGCGCCACCATGCTCGGCTAATTTTTTTTTGTATTTTTAGTAGAGACAGGGTTTCACCGTATTGACCAGGCTGGTCTCTACCTCCTAACGTTGTGATTGTCCACCTTCGCCTCCCATATTGCTGGGATTACAGGCGTGAGCCACCACGCCTGGCCGAGAATATTTTTAATTATGGGTCTGAATTTGATGATATTTCCCCATTATTTTTTGAGATTGTTTTTTGGAGAAGCAGGGAACCCTTCTGCTTTTTTATCTTTTTATCACTGTACCCCCATGCCAATATCTAAGCATTAATTTCATCTGTCACCAAATTCTTTCAGCTGTGCTTTCAAAGTAGATTTCAAATCCAGTTGCTGACACTGCTAACCACCCTGGTCTGAGCTATTACCATCTCTTGTCTGGATGATAATAATAGCCTTCCTGTTGGTCTTCTTGCTTCCAGTATTATCCTTCCCCAGTCAGTTTTCTATACAGCAGCCAAAATGATCTGTAAAAAATGTGAATTAGATCATGTCATTTTCCTGTATTAGAAAAACACCCTGGTTTATTGTTTCAAGTAATTCACCCCTAAGAGGTGTTAGTTTCTGAACTAACTTTGAGTTGTAAATAGTCATTGTGCTTCTTCCGTTTCTAGGAGAAACAGCACAGCATGCTGGGCTCTGGATTTAAAGCTGAGCGCTTAAGAGTCAATTTGAGATTAGTCATAAATCGTCTTAAACTTTTGGAGAAAAAAAAAAGTGAGTAGTGCATGATTGATTGCCTTACCTTCCCCCCCCCGCCCCAAAATGTATCACTGGATGCTAGCACCCCAGTACTGGATCTTTCAGTGTAGTACTATGAAGTCTTAGGAATCATATTTTTTTTGTTGTTGTTTTTGTTGAGATAGGGTCTTACTCTGTCACCCAGGCTGGAGTGAAGTGGTGTGATCTTGGCTCATTGCGACCTCCACCTCCTGGGTTCAAGCAATTCTTGTGCCTCAGCCTCCCGAATAGCTGGGATTACAGGCGTGTGCCACCACACCTGGCTAATGTTCATATTTTTAGTAGAGACGGGATTTCACCATGTTGGCCAGGCCGGTCTTGAACTCGTGACCTCAAAGCCATCCACCTGCCTCAGCCTCCCAAAGTGCTGGGATTACAGGAGTGAGGCACTGTGTCTGGCCGGGGATCTTGTCTTTTAATCTTTGGATGCATTTCTGCCCTTTGTGACTAGTCAGACTGAGTCCCTTGGTTGCAGAGAAAGGGACATGCTCTGTTATTATGGATTTAGGTAATCTGACTGCTGAGTTGAAACTGTCAAGCCACATGAGCTATATTTTCTCACCTAGTTAGAATAGCAAATTCTACAGTAGATGGGATGGGACTAGGTTTGTTAAGGGAGAGGAGCTAGGATATAGTAGAAACACCCAGTTCTTCCTGTTGAGGGGAGATTGGCCTGTAGGCCAGATGCCAGTGCTCTACTGCTGTGAGATTGGAGTGGGATCTGTGTCGTAGCGGAACTGGCCCAGAAAGCAAGGAAGGAGATTGCTGACTATCTGGCTGCTGGGAAAGATGAACGAGCTCGGATCCGTGTGGAGCACATTATCCGGGAAGACTACCTTGTGGAGGCCATGGAGATCCTGGAGCTGTACTGTGACCTGTTGTTGGCTCGGTTTGGCCTTATCCAGTCTATGAAGTAAGATACTGTGATTAAAAGATCTAAATCATTTCTGAAATTTGAAAAAGGAGTAATATGGTCTCTTTCTGCATTGGGGGCCTAGCATTAGGGGACTATTTCACATATTCAAGGATCTTCTTCCTAACAGTTGCTTAAAGGCCTAATCTCAATGTAGATAACTGTCAAAATGAAAATGTAGGATCTGAAACTGAGAAGCCTAAATTTGAATCTTGGCTCAGCCATTTTCCGACTTCATGGCCTTGGCCTTGTTTGGTAGTTTTGAGTTTCTCCAGAAGTAAAATAAGATCACGAAAATGGCTAGAAGCCTAGAGTTATTGTGAGAATCCAGTGAGATTCATAAAATAGCTTTGGAGGCTATAAAGTATATGAAACAAAAGCTATGATTTTTTTGGTTTATTTTAAAGAATGTTATATTAATTTTTCCCTCGATTAGGGAACTAGATTCTGGTCTGGCTGAATCTGTGTCTACACTGATCTGGGCTGCTCCTCGACTCCAGTCAGAAGTGGCTGAGTTGAAAATAGTGAGTACAAGTAGTTTCAGTGATGTTTGTAGCTTTTCATATTGTTAGGAAGGTGGGTTAATATAAGTTACTTCTGCTGATTTGACCAGGTATTTTGTACCCTTCTTAGGTTGCTTTTGAAATAGGTTTTGTAAATTTATTTGTTTCTCCTTTTCAGACTTACAGAACAATGTTTTTGCAAACTTGAGTAATTTTTTTAAGGAGCACAGTTTTGTGTATCTCCAGTTGTGTCTTAATGTTATTTAACTCAATGCAAATAGAGAAGTTTTTATGCAACTGTCAACCAGTAAAGTTAAAACAACGTTAAGGCGACGGATGTTTTTGCTTTATTAATTCCACAAATATTTATTAAGTAAATTGTATGAGCTATGTGAGTGCCATGGTGAGCAAAATATGGCACCAGCCATACTCCTGTAGCTTAGAGTCTAGCAGAAGAGACAGACATTAACCAGAAAATTGCACATCACAACATGGATATGGTACTGACTGCTAGGATACAAATTCAGTTGTGTCGTTTTCTGTTTTCTACATCTTTACCTTTCTGTTTCCTACATCTTTACCTTTCTGTTTCCTAGGAGATTGTCTTATTGTCTCCCAAACCATCTACTGAGATTTCCTTGTTTTCTAGGTTTTTTTGAAGAACTTTTTAATTCTCTGAATATATTTTATAGTCCGTTTTTGTTTTATGGCTACAATGTTTTTTGAGTCTCTGAGGATATTACAGTTTATTTTTAAACTTCCATCATGTTTGTTTCTCTCAAGTTCATTTTTCCTATTTCTTAGTTTTACAGTAGGGACTTTTCTGAAGATTTAGTGGTCCTTGGCTGTCGGTTTCCATTTAAGAGTGAGGCATTATAAAGCAGATTGGAACCTTGTGTGCATGGGTGGGTTTTTACTGCCAGATTGTTGAGTGGTCTAAGCTCTTGTTTGGAGGATTCCAGACTGTCAGGAACTAGTTGTCTCTCCTTGGGTTGGTCGTTTTCTCCAGAATCCTCCTACCTTCTACCTAGAGTGTATAAGCTGGCTGCCAGCATTTCTGAGAGCCCAGTGGTGAAGGAAGCCAAAAATCTATTTGATATATATAAGACTTACACTTAATTCTATACACTGCTGTCTCCTGTGTGTAGACTCCAGAGTCCCTTTAGTTTGCTCTCCCCAGAGAATAAACCTCTGATAGTCCAATAGGGTACCGGTGGCAGTCATTAAGTTTTGTGGGCAGAGAAGAGGGACAATAGAGGCAACTGATTCTTGTGTAGACTTTTTTTTTTTTTTTGAGATGGAGTCTCGTACTGTTACCCAGGCTGGAGTGCAATGGCGCAATTTCAGCTCACTGCAACCTCTGCCTCCGCCTCTGGAGTAGCTGGAATTACAGGTGCTTCCCACCACGCCCGGCTAATTTTTTGTATTTTTAGTAGAGACGGGGTTTCATCATGTTGACCAGGCTGGTCTCAAACTCCTGACCTTGTGATCTGCCTGCCTCAGCCTCCCAAAGTGCTGGGATTACAGGTGTCGGCCACGATACCCGGCCATTTTTGGTCTCTTGTATACTCCTTTAAAATTCATCTTATAGTGGAAAAGGCTTAAATATGTCACAAAACTTTAAAGCCATAAAAAAGTGATAAATTAGTGTAAATAAAAATCTGTGTAGTATAAAGCAAAACAAAAGCCTTAAAAGACAAACTCCATTTATGTTATAGGTACCAGGTACCCCTGAAAGTCTTCATAGTGAGTAGTGAGAACTCTCCTACTGGGCTTCTGGAATGTGGGACCACTCTGGTCCAATGCTACTATCATTTCCTGTCTGGAAATGAGAGTAGCTTCTTGAATATCTTCCTATTCCTACTTCAGTTTCTTTTAATCTTTTCACCATTCTATCAGAACCACCTGAGGGTTTTGTCCAAAACACAGCTCTGATCCTGTCACTACATCAATCTTTAAAGCCCTTTAGTAGCTTTCTGTTGCTCTTGTGGAATAAACAAAACTTCCTAATATGGCCTACATGGTCCTGTGTTGTCTGGCTCCCACCTCCCTTTCTTTGTTTCCTACCACACTCCTTGGACTGTGCACTCGAGGTTCACTGACTTGATTTCAGGCTTGAGGAATGACCATGTTTTTTCCCACCAGTGGCGTTTGCACTGCTGTTTTCTTTTCCTGGAATGCTCTTCCTTCCCCATTTAGTTAATTCCTAGTCATCCTTTATTAATTATTTGAGACAGGGTCTTGCTGTTATCACCCATGCTGGAGTGCAGTGGCACAATCTCGGCTTACAGCAGCCTTGGCTTCCCAGGCTCAAGTGATCATCCTCCAACTTAACTGAGTAGCTGAGACCACATGTGCGCACCCCCATGCCTGGCTAGTTTTTGTATTTTTAAAAATAGAGATGAGGGTTTTGCTATGATGCCCAGGCTGGTTTTGAACACCTGAGCTCAAGTGATCTACCTGACTCAGCCTTACAAAGTGTTGGAATTACAGGCATGAGCCACCATGCCTGGCTTGAGTCATCCTTTAAATGTCAGCAAATTATCAGTTCCTTCAGGAAGCCTTACCTGACTTTATCATATCTGATTCTGCTGTTAGAAGCTGGTGATAACATGGTACATCTTCCCTTGGTATCACTTACCGTAGCTGCAGTTGTACCTTTATTTGTGTGATTTGATTAATGACTATAAGACTCAATAGGAACAGTATCTGGTTTGTTCATCTTTTTTTTTTATATTGTATATCATAACACTTAACAATAGTAGCACTTGAGTGTTGCTTATTGGAGGGACGAAATAGTGGATTAATATGTACCCCTTAAGATGTTGCAGATTCCCATGTTTTGGAAATCTTGTAATAGACATGTTTGCTGTTGCCAGTAAGAAGCTTAAAGCAGTCTGTTGGAGTGGTCTCCATTTTTATTTACTGTCCTTTTTCTCTTTAGGTTGCTGATCAGCTCTGTGCCAAGTATAGCAAGGAGTATGGCAAGTTATGTAGGACCAACCAGATTGGAACTGTGAATGACAGGGTAATGAACATACTTGGTAAACATGAAGCAGTGTGTGGGTGGGAGCAGTTTATTGTATTGCCTGTAGCAATTCTAGTGGGTATCATTGTATGGCTCAGTATAGGGTTTCACATTTCATAGTGGGTGAGAAGGACAGCTGTGTGGCTGGCATTGTGGTCCAATCTTTATACGTGCCCAATTCCTCCCATAGCCGTCATTCATACGCCTGATGTCATTTGTGAAGGTGGGAAGTAAGGCAGGGAGAAGGGTGGATGAATTGAACTGTGGAAGGTAGCAGTATTGTCTTTGACCAGCATCTGGGTCATGTGTAATGAGAATGTGAGAGATGTTGGGCCTCTGGTGTGTCTTTTGACTCTGAAAAATCATTTAACTGCTCTGAACCTTTTTTCTCCTCAGTGTGAACCTATAAAATGAGAGGAGCTAACTTTGCATAGTGAAGTTAGGATTAGGCTGGCTGGTTGGTATAGATGCATCTTAGACCTGGGTCTTTTTACTTAACAGCTAATGCACAAACTGAGTGTGGAAGCCCCACCCAAAATTCTGGTGGAGAGATACCTGATTGAAATTGCCAAGAATTACAATGTACCCTATGAGCCTGACTCTGTGGTCATGGTAAGTTTATCCCAGGACACAAAGAAAAATGAGTTTGTAGGTATGGCCTTCTTTGCACTAACTTAAATTTGTGTGAGTTTAAGCCTTTGTCCAGGTAGTACCTTTTTGACTGGCAATAAATGTGCCTGTGTATCTGAGGGTTCTTAAGGATCATTAGATGACTGACTGACAACACTTTGAGAAGGTCCAAACCTTGATACAAATGTAAAATGGCACCATTATTGCTACTTTTTGGTGACCTTCAGGAATTGAGAAACCTCCTGTTGATAGCAAGGAATGCCCCAAGACCCAAACAGTTCCCAAAACGTTTATTGGGTACCCACCATGTGTCAGGTGGTGTACAGAAAGCTGAGAATACAGGGAAAAAAATCATCCAGCAGTTAAGGTTGGCAGGATATGGTGGATGCTTTGGTTTGCTGCTCAGACATCCCCATTACCCACAGTTGGGAACACCATCAGGTCCATTCCAGCTGCAGAAGTCACTGGGGAATTGGCTGAGGCCTTTGTGATTGTGTTGCAGCCCAACTTCTCCTACTACCCACCTCTGCCTCCTTTTCTTTCCCCACAGGTGTTGATCCCAGAAGCACTCCAGTAAACTTGCTTTATGCTAATCTCCATCTCAGAGTCTGCTTTCTGGGGAATCTGGCCTTGGACATGGGTTAATGACATGGGTTTCTCTCTCTTTCTCAGGCAGAAGCTCCACCTGGGGTAGAGACAGACCTTATTGATGTTGGATTCACAGATGATGTGAAGAAAGGAGGCCCTGGAAGAGGAGGAGGAGGTGGTGGTGGCTTCACAGCACCAGTTGGTGGACCTGATGGAACAGTGCCAATGCCCATGCCCATGCCTATGCCCATGCCATCTGCAAATACGCCTTTCTCATATCCACTGCCAAAGGGACCAGTAAGTATACATAAGTATGGAGGTAAGCTTTAGAAAATGTTACAGAAGAGGACAAGTTGGCTCTGTAAATACACTGAGAAGTCGTAGGTTGTCAGGAGCCATTAGCAGTAAGAACATTTGGTATTAGCTGGCAGTCATCTTGTGGGGGAAAAAATCATTGGATTCAGAGGTCTTTTAGTTCAGCTGTAGGAAAATCTATAGAGATGGTGCCAGAAAAACACTTTCATAAAGGTTTCCTGAATATCTGGGATCTGTTATAGTCATACTAGTAGCTTTTTCCACCACTACTTTTTATATATTTATTTTCCACCACCACTTTATTACCATGCAGAAAAGCCTTTGTAGATAAGATGGTCATTGCCAGTAAGAAAGTCAGATTAGAATTATCCCTTGTAAACATTGAAGCACTTGATTACGTAAAGAATAGCCTTTGGCTATAGATCTTTAAAAATCTGGAATCCTTCTGACCACATGTGGCCCTTTTGGGCATTTTTTTAAGGATCTTGAATATTTGTATATATTCAGTATGCAAATATATATTTATTTCTCCCTTCCCATACTCAAACCTCAGAAACTGCAAATTGGGGGCAGTGTCTCTGATGTTGCCTTTCTCCTCTTACAGTCGGATTTCAATGGATTGCCAGTGGGGACTTTTCAGGCCTTTCCCAATATTCATCCACCTCAGATACCAGCAACTCCCCCATCGTATGAATCTGTAAGTGCCTGAGCCTCTTTTATAAGCAACAGGACAGTGAATCCTATGAAGAGCAAGCAAAATAACGACCACAGGAAAGGCAGAGTTTTGATCAACTCCTAGTACCATCATCATTCTTGCTTTGGGATTCTTGTTTTGCTTTTTTATAACATTACCCTGGATATGGGGAGTGGTGGTGATGGCAGTATCTTTGATGGCAGTGCTTTGTCCGCAATTAAGCCAGGCATCAGGAAGGAACTGCAGATTTCTTAGAAAGTTACAGTGCTCTATGAGGGCACTTAACTAGTTGTTTTGACTAACTAGGCAAAGGATCACATTGAGCTGATAAAGTCATGGTGCTAGAGTATCATAATTATTAAAATGTTCATCTTATATGTTCTCAACACATGGAAAGGAATCTTGACCAGAATTATCCAGTTAATAGATGTCTGCCAGTAGTACTGATTTCACATTTTAGTATTGTAGTAAAAACTTACTAATGAATAGCTAATATAGTAATGATACCTTGAACTGGAGGTGGTTTAGTGCTTGTTTTTGACCAGCCTTGTTTCTTCAGTTACTGTAGGCCTTTTGAGACCTGTCTCCATCTAGTTTTTTACTGAGAAACAAATTGGTGTGGCATTTGCTATGTAAATTACTCATCTAGAAGTTCTTCCTGTTCCTGAGCTTGCTTTCTGTTCTTTCCTTTGGTTTCCATCTCTTAGCTGATGTGTTCTACCTTGGGCCTGAGTTTTTCTTATGCTTTGCTTTTGCATGTGTCAGAGCATAACCCGCAGCTGGTTGTAAAAATGAGGTAGAAAACCTTCATCAGTGTTTGAGGACTTGGTTCTTACAGATATATTCAGTAATACTTTCTTTGCCCAAAGATGTCAGTGTGGTAAGGATTTTTTCTCTGCTTGGCAGTTAAGAGTTCAACATGAGGCTGGGCCCGGTGGCTCACGCTTATAATCCCAGCACTATAGGAGGCCGAGGCAGGCAGATCACCTGAGGTCAAGAGTTCGAGACCAGTGTGGGCAACATAGTGAAACCCTGTCTCTACCCAAAATACAAAAATTGGCCAGGCATGGTGCTGCATGCCTACGGTCCCACCTATGTGGAAGGCTGAGGCAGGGCAATGGCTGGAGCCCAGGAAGTAGATGCTGCAGTGAGTCATGATTGTGCCACTGCACTCCAGCCTGGGTGACAAAAGGAGACCCTCTCTCAATTAAAAACAAAGGAGTTTAACTTGGTATTTACCTGATTGGAAGAAATGCAGGGGCAGTTTCTTTGGAGCAGGCTCTGTTGCACTTCGTGAGCAACTCAGCTTTTGGAAACACAGGGGCTTATATCAGTTCTTTCTTCAGTGATGCAATTGCTGTTTCCTCTGGTAACAATCTTTGTGTTTCAGGTTGATGATATTAACGCTGATAAGAATATCTCTTCTGCACAGATTGTTGGTGAGTAGTATCAGTCTGAAACCTTCAGGGCTTAGTGCTGAATCCTCTGCTGTTTTCTCATTATTTTTCCTCCCTTAGAGACTGTTTCCATGCCCATGGCATTCTATCTGCATGCCCTGTTCTCATCCCTTATGCTAAAATACAACTCAGGATATCCTGCTTCCAAAGATTAAAGATTTTCCCTGGCCCAGAAGAAGCTCCCAAGTTCCCTCTTCCTGTTAGTGGTGTCACTATTCTTTTTCAGTCATGCTTGACTTCTTTATATTATTGCTGCTTCAGCTTCCATTGTGCCTCAAATAGCTCAGTGAATTTTACAAAGCAAACCTCTTCATGTATTCATTAAACACTGGCCAGGTGTGGTGACTCACATTTGTAATCTGAGCACTTGGGGAAGCTGAGGCAGAAGGACCACTTGAGGCCAGGAGTTTGAGGCCAGGAGTTTGAGACCAGCCTGGGCACCATAGCAAGATCCTGTTTCCACAAAATACTAAAAAAAAAGACATAGCTGGGCTTGGTGGTGCAGACCTGTGCTCACAGCTACTTAGGAATTCAAGGTTACAGTGAGCTATCATTGTACTCCATCCAGCCTGGATGAAAAAGTGAGGCCCTGTCTTAAAAATTAAGATACTACCAGGAACCCAGAGGGTTCTGCCTCCTGGGTTCAAGTGATTCTCCTGACTCAGCCTCCCAGGTAGCTGGGACTACAGGTGCACACCACCATACCTGGCTAATTTTTGTGTTTTTAGTAGAGACGGGATTTTACCATGTTGGCCAGGCTGGTCTTGAACTCCTGACCTCAGGTGATCCACCACGCCCAGCCAGAAGAATACTTTTAAAATTAGAGACAGTTGTTTTATGGAAATATAATTTACATTTTAAAACCCATAGATTTTAAGTATGTATATGTATACATACACACACACACACATAGAATCCTACTCTGTGATCAAGGTATACAATGTTATTCTTACCTCAGAGTTCCCTTATTTCCAGTCAACTCTGCCCTTTCCTCCAGAGTCAGAGCACTATTTGGATTTTTTTGTAATTTAGTTTAGTTTTCCTCATTCTAGAACTGATGCAAACATACAGTAGGTTTGTGTTGGGGTGTGATTTTAACATAAACTAAATGGAGACTGGAAATACAGATCAGACCATTGTCTCAAATAACTTGGACATTTATTCCTTTAAAAAAAAACTTTGACCCTAGTCCCTAAAGAGTGTTGGTTCTGAAGGAAGCAGTGTTCTAGCAGAATCCTATTCCACTCCTTGGACTTGGTTGGTAAAGGAGCAGACCTTATGAAAGGGACACTCCCTTTAGGTGATTGCTCTGTGGATGTGGCCCCATGTATCCCACTTTTTTCTTACCACAGGAAAGTAAAACAGATAGATAGGATTCAACGCTAATTAGAAAATGTAGATGTTTCTTAGCCTTCAGAATTAAAATTTTTGGTAGCCAGGTGTGGTGGCTCACACCTGTAATCCCAGCACTTTGGGAGGCTGAGGTGCGTGGATTACTTAAGATGAGGAGTTGAAGACCAGCCTGGCCAACATGGTGAAACCCCATCATCTCTATTAAAAATCCAAAAATTAGCCGGGCATGGTGGTGCCTGCCTGTAGTCCCAGCTACTCAGGAGGCTGAGGCAGGAGAATCACTTGAACCCGGGAGGCGGAGGTTGCTGTGAGCCAAGATCATTCCACTGCACTCCAGCCTGGGCAACAGAGAGAGATTCACTAAAAAAAAAGTTTTTTTAAACTAGGGTTTTCTCCTCCTGTATTTTGATCATTTTGTTTTTACTGTGAGAGGGGATCTGGGTCATTTCTTTGGTGTTTGTAACATTGTGCTCCTTGCCCTCATTGAATCAGGTCCTGGACCCAAGCCAGAAGCCTCTGCAAAGCTTCCTTCCAGACCTGTGGATCACTATGACAACTTTGTCCTACCAGAGTTGCCGTCTGTGCCAGACACACTACCAACTGCATCTGCTGGTGCCAGCACCTCAGCCTCTGAAGACATTGACTTTGATGATCTTTCCCGGAGGTTTGAAGAGCTGAAAAAGAAAACATAGGTCTCTTAAACCAGGCGACTTTCACATTCTGGGAGTTGAGACTGAGCAATCTCTCCTTGTAACAAAGAATCTCCATGAAATTCTGTTTCATCTGTTAACCGTCACTGAGCCCAACACTCCTCTGGGTTCTCTTCCTGCTCCTCCAGATTCTGCTGCTTTCCAGTTCTGTTGATCCTGAGACTAACAACTGGAGACTGAGGCCAGAGCAGCTGGCTCCTGGCAGCTGTGCTTGTAGGTTTCCTGTCAGAGTGATCCCAGGTTTCCTCCTGGCCCATCCCACAGTCCCTCCACGGGAGCATGAGAGGATGGGAAGCACTGTGGGGAGACCACCAAAGATGGCTGGACAGTGGGAGAGAGCACCTCATGAAATGTCCCAGCGTCGTGTTGAGGTTCCAGACTTAGAAACAAACCCCTCTGCACAGGGGGACTGTGGTGAGTGAGAGTCAAGGCCACGGTGTGTGTTTTCTCACGCTCTAAAGTGTCTGGGAGAGAGAAAATGACTCAGGACGCCATTGTAACGGTTCCTGGAAGCTGGGCCCTCTCATTGGCATGTACACTACGCCTCGCCGCAGGGCACTGTTCCACCGGGATCCAGTTGCAAAGTTTGTCTCGACAATTGAAGGCCCCGCTTAGTTGTACTGGATTCTCAGGGAGCCCTCTGTGGCCTTTTGCTTTGAGTGCTATATTTCCCTTTTACCAGAGGGCAGCACTGTGGAAATTCCTGTTTTTCCCATAGCATATTCTGTTGGATTGCATTACTGGCAAAGAAAGGACAAGTTGCCATTCAAGTCTAGGGTGGGCTTCCAGCTGCCTTAATAGAAGTACTCAAGTCTTTTGGGTAGTGAGCTGGAAAGCCTACAGGAGAAGAGGGGTACCTGTTTTCATTTGAAAACTTATTCATGGAACCTTTAAAACTAATTTCAGATAAATTTTTGGTGCCCATGCGGCTGTAGTTGTTGACTGCTTTCCTGGATGGATGGGACTCTCATGTTGTAACTTCTGTACTCCTTTGGCTCATAGCTAAGGCCATCCTTCCCCACAGGGGTGGCTTTGGGATTGGATATGGCTTTTGCTTCTGTGTAGTATACCTGTACATACCTGTTTCAAGCAGCCTTTCTTTAATGATTTCAGTTGGTTTGTATTCTGTAGCTCAATAGCTGCTAATAAAGTTAAAGATCCTGTGTCCTGCTTTCTCTGTTTGCTCAGATGATGAAGTAGAAAGCTGGAGTTTAGTGGAGAATATTTTAACCAAGTGATCCATGTCAACCAACCCTTAACTTCAGGATTCCTAGAGCAGTGCAGGGCTCATTTTGATCTCTGTATTTAGATAGCCCAGATAGCATCTGTGAATTTGGTCCTCCTCAGTGTCAGGGCTCTGCATATGCCATGCCTCATCCTTGTATGTTTATTTTTAGTAAGTTGCATTGAGCTCACTTCTGACTCCTCCGTTTCCCAAGCCGTCCTGGGCCATGGGTGGTGAGTGTCTGTTACTTGGTGCTTGGCAGCCGAGCTGGTTTGTCTGGTAGTATTTTTGCAGTGTTAATCCTATCTTGATGGTGCCAAGATCCGTAAGAACTTGGGACCAAGGGGATTCCAATTTCTCACTAACTAACTTACTTACAGAATTAAAAACAAAGTATATTATTATCGTAAAGTCATGCCATGCAAAGATAAGTAGTAATATGCTAAGAAATACTAAGCCAAGTAGGAGAAAACAGGATCAAGGTAGTTCATCTTCTAAAACTTCAGTGTCAGTGCCCATTGATGTTGTAGCTGCTTGCTCAGATGACGTTTTTTGGGGCTGACGGATTCCTAACAAACTTGAGAGCTGCTGTAGCAGCATGTCTATTAGTGCAACTTGTCTCTGAGTGAGTATTTGAAGACAAAAAGAGAGAAATGTGAGAAAACTGAAATTACTGCTAATACTGGAGTAAAAATGTACCAAAGATTTTTTAAAAATTAGTTAATATATATAGTAAAGATACTATTTAATAATTTACAGTCAGGCATTGGAGTGTTTCCACTATCTAATTAATGGTTGAGACCCAGCTATTTATACGACAGTGGCTATGGAACATTATGCAGTCTTATAAATTGGGTTTCCTAGGAAGCTAGCTGGCAGAGCTTCTGAAATAAAGGTAATATGATTCTGTGCATTATAAATAAAGTCTTAGGGGCAATTACAGTGGAGTTTTCCCAGTGACATAACAGCATGCTAGTTTATCTTTTAGTTACCTACCTTAAGTGACTTTCTTTCTTTTCCAAAGGCCATTAGAATGGCAGAAACAAAAAGATTAATTACCACAAGTACCATCAAGATGACACTGGTGAGGATCAGAAAGGTGCCCAGGACTGGGTCTAAAGCGATAACCTGGGAAGACAATAACACTTGCAGTGATTGACGGTTTAGTTTCAACTTTACAAACATAAGCTCTATGCTAAAGTGTAGGATCTTTTCAGAAGAAAAGCTTATCTGATGAAAACAGGGAGAGAGGCAAAAAGATACTAAGAAGGAAATAGGTGTTTTTTTTTTTTTTTTTTTTTTTTTGAGATGGAGTCTCTCTCTGTTGCCCAGGTTGGAGTACAGTGGTGTGATCTCGGCTCACTGCAACCTCCGCCTCCTGGGTTCAAGAGATTCTCCTGCCTCAGCCTCCCAAGTAGCTGGGATTATAGGAGCGCGCCACCACACCCGTCTAATTTTTGTATTTTTAGTAGAGATGGGGTTTTACCATGTTAGACTAGTCTTGAACTCCTGACCTCGTGATTCGCCCACCTCAGCTCCCAAAGTGCTGGAATTACAGGCATGAGCCACCACACCCGGCGGAAAATACTTATAAACGAACAGAGGAGCAGGAATGACTGATTTTAAGGAGGTAAGATAATTTTGACTTCAGGGCTTTCACAAGAAGAAAACAGGTGAGTTGCAGTGGAATTGGAAATGATTCAAATTTCACACGAGTTTTGGTAATTCCAGAAAATACATCTAATCATGGAAGCTAAAAGGGTTCACGCACACTGAAAGAGTAAATGCATATCAGAAGTGAGAATGCAAACTGTCTCTGCCATATCAAGAAACCACAATTCTAACTGACAGGAGCATTCCAATAAAAGTTAACAGGTTGGCCAAAGAAAACTGGCTTAAAGTACTTTTTTTTCCCATTGTCATTTTTAAAGGTGTAAGTATTGAGTTCTGTCATTCTTTACTTTTCTGCATAAATAAACATCAAGTTCTAGGCTTACTAGAATGGTTTCCATAACAAAATTTTTAAAAATTTAGGTGTTCTTTATCAACAAATGGTATTTATTTTCCCTTGGTACTGGCCCATTCATTGTTGCCACTAGGGCACTGTTTATGATAATCACCCCCTTTCAGGATATTTTTAAACACTACCCTGATGAAAATCTTTATGACAAAATATTTTCAAGCACCAAACTGTTACCCACTTAAAAAATGCTTATTATAAAAATTTCAGGTCAACCAGATAATGTGGGCAATCTCTGAGTTTGTGATACTTTTTCCAATAAGTTTACTCTATTTTTATGGTGTACGATTACATCAAAAGCAGAAAAGTTTGTTTTTTCCCCAATCAAAAAGCAGGTATCAGCAAGAGTTTGTTATTCTGATTGTTACTTCCTTCACTGCTTTGGATACAAAGTGCTCCAGCGGTGAAGGCTCTTCCGCTAGTTATTGGAGCTAGGACCACAACAGAACAGCCCAGTCAGCCAAAATAGCAGTTACAGTTGTCCCTCAGTATCTGAGAGACACTGGCTCCAGGGCCTCCACAGGTACCAAAATTTGAGGATGCTTAAGTCCCTTATTTTTTATTTGTTGCAAGCTTCCCTAAAGGTTAAAGTGTTCCCCTCACCCAACCCCTTTAAAAAAATTTTTTAGAGGCAGAGTCTCCCTCTGTCACCCAGGCTGGAGTACAGTGGCACGATCTCGGCTTACTGCAACCTCCACCTCCCAGGGTCAACCAGTTCTACCTCAGCCTCCTGAGTGGCTGGGTTTACGGGTTCCCACCACCATGCCCAGCCAATTTTTGTATTTTAGTAGAGATGGGGTTTCACCATTTTGGCCAGGCTGGTCTTGAACTCCAGGCCTCAAGTGATCTGCCCTGCCTTGGCCTCCCAAAGTGCTGGGATTACAGGTGTAAGCCACTGTGCCTGGCTTAGAAAGTCCCTTTTTAAAAATGACACCGTATTTGCATAAACCCTATATACATCTCTCCTATATTTTAATCTTTAGATTACTTCTAGTACCTAATACAGTGTAAATGCCACGTAGAATAGTTTTTATCCCGGTTTGTTTTTTTTTTTTTTTTTTTTTTTGTGGGGAGACGGTCTCGCTCAGAGAGCAGTAGCACAATCATAGCTCACTGCAGCCTCACTCCTGGGCTCAAGCAATCTTCAGCCTCCTAAGTAACTGGAACTACAGGTACATGCTACCATGCCCAACTCTTCTACTGTATTTTAAGATTTGTGTTTTTTATTGTTATCTTCAAATATTTTCATTCTGGGGTTGGTTGAATCTGTGGATGTGGAACCTGTGGATACAACATTAGAAACTGAACCTACCACCTATTTTAATTAGTAATTTTGAAATTGTAGATCATCAGAATGGTCAACCATTATCAAAATCTTGCCAGTTTCACTGCTTAAATGGCAAGATTTTCCCTTGCCTGAGCATGTCTACCCTTCATACTAGTGTTTGGAGCCCAATGCCTCATTTGGGTTTCCTACTTTGTATGATGAGTAGGAAGGCAGGGATTTCTATTGGTAGTTCCTGGGAGGCAATAATAGGCTCTCTGAAGTATTTGTTAACTGAACAGAAATAACGCAGTTCCTCTTGGAACTGTACCTTCCAAATTCTTTTTTTTGTCACTTCCATTATGTCGCTTTGAGACAATCTCACTCTCTTGCCCAGGCTGGAGTGCAGTGATACAATCTCGGCTCACTGCAATCTCCACCTCCCAGGTTCAGGCAATTCTCCTGCCTCAGCCTCTTCAGCAGCTGGGATTACAGGGATGCACTACCACGCCCGGCTAATTTTTGTATTTTTAGTAGAGACAGGGTTTCACCATGTTGGCCCGGCTGGTCTCTAACTCATGACCTCAAAGTGATCCGCCAGCCTAGGCCTCCTAAAGTGTTGGGATTACAGGTATGAGCCACTGCGCCTGGCTTTTCTTTTTTTTTTTTCTTTAAATAGACACAGGGTTTGGAGTGCAGTGGCATGATCCTGGCTCACTGCAGCCTTCAACTCCTGGGCTCAGAGGATCCTCCCACCTTAGCCTCCTGAGTGGCTAAGACTATAGGAGTGTGCCACCACACCTGGCTAATTTTTATTTTTTACTTTTCGTAGAGACAAAGTCTATGTTGCCCAGGCTGGTCTCAAATTCTTGGCCTTAAGCAGTCCTCCCTTGTCCTCTCATAGCTTGAGCTAACTCACCCTGCCCTGTTAATGCACTTTGAAAGGGCCATTGAGAAACACCGAATCATGTTAATCTGGCCAAGCACAACAGCACAAGGTTCGCCCCATATTAAGGACACAAGAAGTGAGGAAGGAGGGACTAAGTGCTTAGGAAAGGGCAGATTTCTGAAAGCAACAGCCAGGTATACACTGTATGTGTAGGCAGTACCATGAAGCAGAAGAGCAAAGGACTGAAATTTCCCACCTTTCCAGTGTGCAATGCATAATACTAGGGGGCTGTTTTCCTAAGGAGCCCCACCCCCCAACTCTCCTTGTTCAATATATTAAATAGAATTCTGTGGGGAAACTTTTTTTTTTTACCTCCTCTTGGTGAGAAATTCCCATCAGGAGACCAACAACAGTCACTGCTGAGCTGAAAAACGTCCGGTAGTCAGAGACGCTGCATCCAAACAGCAGGTTAAACTGAACAGAAGATGAAAGGCCAGTTAGTGTGAGGGAGCACCCATCTTTCTGTCCTGAGGTGCTTGGCGATGCAGCCTGTATTTAACCAAAGGAAAGGATAGAAATTCCTTGTGGCCAAATTATGCCCCGAAGAATACATAAACTTACTTTCTTTGTAATAATAGTGTTTTTTTTTTTTTTCTTTTTTTTTCTGAGATGGAGTCTCGCCCTGAGGCTGGATTGCAGTGGTCTGATCTTGGCTCACTGCAACCTCCGCCTCCCAGGTTTAAGTGATTCTCCTGCCTCAGCCTCCTATGTAGCTGGGACTACAGGCTGGTGCTACCACACCCAGCTAATTTTTTTATTTTTAGTAGAGACGGGGTTTCACTGTGTTGGCCAGGATGGTCTCAATTTCCTTACCTTGTGATCCACCGGCCCCAGCCTCCCAAAGTGCTGGGATTACAGGCGTGAGCCACCACGCCCGGCCTAACATAGTGGTTTCATATAAATTTATTTGACCTTTATATTACTTTGTGAGGTAAGTTTTACCCCTATTTTAGAGACAAACCTGTGGGTTTAAATTGTACTAGTTAAGTATGGAACTAGAACTAAACCCGGCTTTCTTACTCTGCCACCTTGGGTTTCTGTGTCGTAACCCTTTCTGTGGGAAGCAATAAAACCACCACAGTGGGCCTGGCGTGGTGGCTCACACCTGTAATCCCAGCACTTCGGGAAGCTGAGGCAGGTGGATCGAGATCAGCCTGGCCAACACGGTGAAACCTCGTCTCTACAAAAAAAAAAAAAAAAAAAATAGCTGGGTGTGGTGGCACATGCCTGTGGTCCCAACTACTATGGAGGCTGAGGCAAGAGAATCACTGGAACTCAGGAGATGGAGGTTTCAGTGAGCTGAGACTGCACCACTGCACTCCAGCCTGGACAACAGAGCAAGACTCCATCTCAAAAAAAAAAAAAAAAAGACCACAGCCCATGCAAAAGGAGAGACAGCAATGTGGGGGCTTACGGCAATGGCGTAGCCTGTCAGCAGGATCAGGATGATCAACAGAAAGCCCACCACCTCATCCCAGGCTCGGCTCAGGGTCCTGCTGATGACCCACAGCCTGGGGCTGTGACGCAGCAAGTTCCATAACTGAACAGTTGCCAGCAGAACCAGGAAGCCCACGAGATGGGTTGCAGCAGAGTTCACTTTTACTGCCTCATAGAAGCTGATGAACCTGCACCAAAGAAAGCTGACAGTTACTGAGCAAGAAGAGTATGCGCCTGTACCGCGGTTTCCCCGGCGCCCCTCCTGCTGAGCACAGCAGCCCTGAGTCCTATGAGATCGAATGCTGGTTGATGTGAGAACCGCTTTCTAGTGTGGCCTCCTGTGAGTTGTGGATATGGGAATAACAAAAGGCCACATATTATTCAAGTGATCTGCCTGCTGCAGATGGCACTGTGAGCTGTGCTGAAGAAACCTTAAAATGTGACCTCTAGCTGATTTCTTTAAATTCATCCTGGGAAGCAAAACCAGCCTCCTGCACTGCTCTGAGCCAAATCTCTCCTCTCAAAAGGAGATTAACTCAACCCAGAGAGAGGAGCCATTCTGCGGGTCTGTTTTCTGTGGCACACTAATCCTGTGTTGTTCTCTGGCAGTACAGGATTGATGTAATAGGTTTAATAATGCTTAGAACAAAATGATGGATGGCAGACTAGAGGCGAGGGGTGTTGCTCAACAATTAGGTTTTATTTTATGAGACATACATTCATAATTTTAGGTTGCAGCAACCAGGTGACTTGGAAGGACCCCCGCCAGACACCAGCAAGCAGTGCTCTGCACAGACACAGTCCAGTCCCTGCATAAACTACTCTCCATAAGGCCTACTTGAAACAATGCCTCAGGAAAAGTCATACAGATCATTGCCCAGGCTATTGGCCACTGATGAAAAGCTTAGCAAAGCATCACTTGGCAACAGTTGCTGTGGGAAACAGATAGATGTTCCTTTCCATGGGAAAAACCAGAGAAGGCACTCAAAGGGGCACCAAACATCTCTTGGTATGGATGACTGAATGGATGAAATCCCTATCCAGAAAGCAACTCCCTTTGAATTTAAAGGATGGACTATGTGTGGTGCTTTCATTTAAAGATTTGTTGTGTGTCAGGCTTTATGCCTTCGCCAGAGTGCAAAATAATGACCAATTTCAGGCCTTTATGAAACTTAAATGCATTATCCTTAAGCACATTCCTGAGCACTAATGAAGGCAGAAGAGCTCTTCAATGTGAGTAGCAGTTAAATGGTTTCTAGTTCATTGTGTTCCTTTTTTCAGACAGTTTTGCTCTTGTTGCCTAAGCTGGAGTGTAATGGCATGATCCCGGCTCACTGCAACCTCCACCCCCCAGGTCCAAGTGATTCTTCTGCCTCAGCCTCCCGAGTAGCTGGGACTACAGGCATGTACCACCATGCCCGGTGTAAAGGTGGCGTTTCTCCATGTTGGTCAGGCTGGTCCAACTCCCGACCTCAGGTGATTTGCCCGCCTTGGCCTCCCAAAGTGCTGGGATTACAGGCGTGAGCCACTGCGCCCAGCCTAGTTCACTGTTTTCCCTGCCGTGGGCATGAGTCCAAGTTCTATTTTAACTCTGATATTATACAAATACAGATCTGGTAGAGCAGTGAAGAAAGTGGAGTTTGAAAGAATACTTGTGTAAAACCAGGAAACTTTAGACATGAGGTAAGAGTGTCCTGTGCCCATCAGGCTTCCTCTCACCTGTCCTGGTCATGGCGGTATCGTGCCATGTTTTTCTTATGTAGAGAAATACTCTTCATGTCAAGCCCCAGGATGATGAAGCTAATGAGGATTATACTTGTGTCCAGAATGTTTCTTTTCCTGGTGAAGAACCTCCACTTCTGCCGTTTTAGCCGACAACCCTAAACATAGACAGCAAGGTTACCACTGCTGGTCTAAGAGATTAGCTAGGTTGCTCCCTGCTCAAGTGTGACAAGCGCAGCTGATGTCTATGGGCAAAGCACACTGCGAGGCATTTATCAGCTCTCACTTAGACAAATGAGTTATGGTCTTAGTTCAGCTCTGTAGTCATTCAGAAATGCCACTTACAGAACAGTTGGCTTCTAATACAATTTCCACTGAATACATTTATTCTTTGTCTTGGAGATCATAAGCCTGTCACTTAAAAATAAATAATACAAGTTTCTTTTTTTGAGACAGGGTCTTGCTTTGTGGCCCAGGCTGGAGTGCAGTGGTGTGATCATAGCTCACTGCAGCCTCAACCTCCCAGGCTCAGGCTCAGACTCAGCCTCAAGCAATCCTCCCACCTCAGCCTCCTGAGTAGCTGGGACCACAGGCACATGCCACCATGCCCAACTAAGTTTTGTATTTTTTTGTAGAGACAGCGTTTTGACATTTTGCCCAGGCTAGTCTTGAACTCCTGGCTTGAAGTGATCTGCCCACTTCAGCCTCCCAAAGTGCTGGGATTACAGGCATGAGCCACCATGCCCAGCAAAAGTTTCTAAACTAGTTATTAAGCCTGAGACTGAAGAAAAAATACTACGTTTGGCTTAAGATATAAGTATATTTTCTTGTGAGTGTGAGCATTTGTATTATTATTATTATTATTTTTGGAGACAGAGTTTCACTCTTGTCACCTAGGCTGGAGTACAGTGGTACCATCTGGGCTCACTACAACCTCCACCCCTAAGGTTCAAGCAATTCTCCTGCCTCAGCCTACTGAGTAGGTGGGACTTCAGGAACCCACCACCACACCCAGCTGATTTTTGTATTTTTAGTAGAGACGGGGTTTTGCCATGTTGGCCAGGCTGGTCCTGAACTCCTGACCTCAGGTGATCCACCTGCCTCAGCCTCCCAATGTGCTGGGATTACAGGTGTGAGCCACTGCGCTCAGCCAATCATTTGTATTTTTGAGTGCTTGCTGTTTGTTCATCATACTTCCTTGGTATTACTTTATATAGGGCTAACAAAACTATAAAAGTACTATTTCTACAGACTAAATTCTTTAGCACCTGAAATTTGAAAGAGCTACTCTATTTGGTGGAAAACCAGTCAGCCTTTAACTGAATTCAAGTTTCTGAAAAGGACCAAAATCATCACCATAATTCTAGTAACAGGTCATTGTGGAGCTCCCCAAATAAAATGTGACAACCTTTATTTCTCACATCTAACATCATCTTAATCATTATCATCATTATTTTTGAGACAGGGTCTTGCTCTGTGGCCCAGGCTGAAGTGCAGTGGCGTGATCTTGGCTCACTGCAACCTCTGCCTCCTAAGCTCAAGTGATTGTCCCATCTCAGCCTCCTGAGTAGCTGGGACCACAGGTGTGTACCACCACACCTGGGTAATTTTTGTAGTTTGGTGAAGATGAGGTTTTGCCACATTGCCCAGGCTGACATCTAACATTACTGACTCACCTGTATGAAGGCATAGTAACAGATCAGTAGATAATAGATGACTTGTGAGATGACAGACCAGACAAAGCCCTTCTTTGACATCTGAAGGGAAGTGAAGCTTTCTAGTCTCACAGAGGTGAAGAAAGCACCTGAGAACAACAAAGAACATCTGGAGTCAAGCGTCTAAAACTTTTGCCCTCTTCTCGTTACACTGTCTTTGAATAACCACAACTCTTCCTATATCGTCAATTCAAATGTTTCTGAGCTCAATCCTCCACTTAGTATTTCCTTTAGAGCTGTCATGAACATTAAATGAGATCATATATGCAAAGCTACTGGAGAAATACTGGTTTCACAAAAGTCAGTAGCGGGAAAGGATATGCTGTAGATCCTGCCTTGCAGGGAGGTGTCAGTGGCTTAACACCTGTTATAGATGTCACCCTAACCCAGTCAGAATGGCTGCAGAGAGAAGTCTAAAGCACGGAGATACCCCATGACTACTGATAGTATCCCATGGATACTCAGTCATTTACATAAGGATGGACTAAAAGGCTTCAGCCTCCAACGTGGAAGGACGGTGAAAAGATTCAAGTTTATAAAATCATGAAAGGTCTTATGAATGTAAACCTTTCATAAAGCTTCAAAATATTAGTGATGGTGGCAGCAGCAGCCTGTCTGGAGTGGCTGCTGCCATGACACCTGTTGCAGTGGGGCAGGCGTGGCGGGGGCTGTGTGCTCCATTGAGCTACGGGAGCCAGTAACTGGTGGGAGACCTGTCCCCTTCTGAGTTGGAGGGTTGGGAGCCCCACATTCCTGGGTGCATTTGTAGCTGCCCAGCCATGGCTGTAGACCAGCCATCCCTGCTCCCACTGCACAGCCCCTCCCCACTCCCCTCACCTGCTCTGATTTTGGAGCAAAGTTTTGGCCAAGCCTGGGCATTGTCACAACCCAGACAGGTGTGTGTGCGCTTGGGGCAGTGCTGACACACAGCCCCCTACTGCCTCAGCCCTCTCTGAACTTTGGGCACTGACAAGCATGAGAGGGAGGGAGGGCAAGGTGGGGGGCAAAGGGCAGCTTGGCGTGGGCCTGCAGGTGCCCCTTGGCACAGACAGCCTGGGCAACATGGGTGACATGGATGCTGCAGGAAGCAGACAGGCTCCTGGGTGGAAAGGGACAGGTCCCCAGTAAAGCCCCCACCTTCAAGCCAGGGGCCTGGCTGCCAGTTCAGGAACCTGGTAGTTTCACCAACTGGAGTGAAACTTAAGACACTTTTTCTGGGTCCACTCATGGCTGCCCATGGACCAATGAGCACACACTCCCCTCTGACGCCCATAAAAATTCCAGACTCAGCCAGACTTGGGTGGATGGCAGATAGGAGCGACCCACTCCAGGTCTCCTGAAAACTGTTTTGCCACTCAGTGAAGCTCCTCTCCACCTCTCTCACCCTCCAGTTTTCTGTGTATCTCATTCTTCCTGGGACTGAAAAAGCATAGCACCAACAGGGCTGAAACACACTCCCTCACTTGCCATGTTGCAGGCAATGAGAAGAAGAGAAGAGCTGTGGCCCTTTGGGGAAGCCCAGACCCATGAGCTCTCTAAGCCAGGGCTGTGACACCCTCTTTGGGCCTCTGTGGTTCCTGGCATCTCCAAGCTTCTGGGCACCCTGGTGTTTCTCTCATTCAGACGCGGGTACCCACAGCGGAAACCATGTGCAGCACATCTGGTCCAAATGTAGCCTTGCACGGAGCCGGCACCTGTGCCAGCACATAGAGATGCCCACCTCACTGCAGCAGCCAGCATGCCTGGCTGTGTGCAGTGGCTGGACTCCACAACTGCTCACCCACATATCCCTTGCTGCTCCGTGCCTGCCTCTCCCTTAGCAGGTGTGGGATCCAGGCCGGTAGCATGAGCCAAGTGCAGCCTGACAGGTCAAGTGGGCAGAACGAGCCCAGCGGGTGCAAGCAATACTCAGGCAGAAGGTGCTGCTGGCCACAGAGGTTTCTGGCTGGCAAAGCGACACCTTAAGGATGCCATGACATTAAAACTCAGATGTACCTCTTGTAGGTAGAAAAGACATTTAAGAACAAAAGGAATTCCTATTTCACCTAGCTAGCTCTCAAGACTTTGAGAGCTTTTCCCATTTTAATCCCTGTCAATTTTTTGGTAGTAACTAACAATAAAAACCCCGTGAAGACCCTCAGGAAGCCTTTATGGTTCATTAGAAACGGGTATAAGAGAAGTGGTCTACTCTGCAGGTATGAGAGGAGAAAAATTCCTGATTAGGAGAAAGATGTGCCGGAAAATGGAAGGATACTTGTGAAACAATTCTGGGAGAAAGAAGAAAGAGGAGAAAGAAGCTGGATTAGGACAGACTTCCTGTTAAAGGGAGGGGAACTGAATGGACTAGTTTACTTCCAATCCCTGCCAAAATGCCACTATAATCAAAGTGAAAGGATAAAGTAAAAACTTCAAAAGATGAAGAAAAGGAGGGCAGATGAGGGCAACAAATTGTTAGAAGATGAACAGTAGAGGAGTCACACTGACTTAACAAGTTCAAGAAAGCTGAAACCTAAGCAGCAGTACAGGAAACCGGAAGCAAACCAGTTCTAACCACGAAACCCTGGAAAGCCTCAGACATTGCAGGCATCGGCTATTTCTGAAAGTAGACGTTCAGTTGGAATTGAAAATAGCATCAACTGAAAGTCAATATATATATAAACAATTAGATTTCAAATTTCCTCCCTCACCATTCACAACCAGGGATTTGCTACCCATCTTGCCTTCCACCACCCCATGACTGAAAATTTCTTTCCAAGTGATGCTGAATGAGAGAATCTGGACTTGGGGGCACAAGCTACATGTAAGAGTAACAGTTTACTGGAAAAGGGGATTAAGGGAAAGTTTACATACCGCATGGTGAGATGCTTCCCCGATCCCTTCTCTCAACTCAGTCTGAGAACTATAATAGGCTTATATCCTCAAGGTAGGAGTTTGGAGGATCTCTAAAAACTGACAGCCCAAAAAGAGAGACATAGATAACAGTCTTTTTTTTTTTTTTGAGACAGAGTCTCACTCTGTCCCCTAGGCTGGAGTGCAGTGGCATGATCTCAGCTCACTGCAACCTCTGCCTCCTGAGTTCAAGCGATTCTCCTGACTCAGCCTCCTGAGTAGCTGGGATTACAGGTGTGTGCCACCATGCCTGGCTAACTTTTGTATTTTTAGTAGAGACGGAGTTTTGCCATATTGGCCAGGCTGTTCTCTAACTTCTGACTTCAGGTGATCCGCCTGCCTCGGCCTCCCAAAGTGCTGGGATTATAGGTATGAGTCACCGAGCCCAGCTGGGCACAGAGCTTATAATTAGCATTTATTTGCTTTTTATTGCCTTCCATTTTTTTTTTTTTTTTTTTTTGATACAGGGTCTGGCTCTCACCCAGGCTGGAGTGCACTGGTACGATCTTGGCTCACTACAACCTCTGCCTCACAGGCTCAAACCATCCTGCCACCTCAGCCTCCCAAGTAGCTGGGACTACAGGTGCCCATCACCATGCCAGGCAAATTTTTGTATTTTTGATAGAGACGGGTTTCACCATGTTGCCCAGGCTGATCTCAAACTCCTGGGCTCAAGTGATATTCCTTCCATGGCCTCCCAGAGTTCTGAGATTATATGCGTGAACCACCACACCCAGCCTGCTTTCTTCAAAAGGACAGCCAGGTACTTGAACCTCCAATGTTGAAAACTGTAGATGAAAACAAACAACAAATCAAAACAGAAGTTCAGAGGAATTAGAGACAGCAAAGGATACTGTCCTTTACTGTTCACCATAATATCCTCCGAGTTAAGAGAGGCTACTGGATCCATAAAAGAATAAGAGACTATGAAAAAAAATGAGAATAATAATTTTGGAAATATGAAAGAAAAAACAGTTTACAAGATTAAAAATTAAAGTCATACTGCAGATATTAGACGAAAAAGATGGAAAACAGAAGCAAAAATATAAGAAAATGACAACATCACTCCAGGAGTTCCAACTTCAAAATGCTAGAAAATCAGAAAAAGTGACGAGAGAAAATGAAGAAGAAATTAAGGAAAAATGCAAGAAAATTTCTCAGAACTTAAGGACACAGGTTTCCAGATAATAGGGCTTGCTATGACATTCTTTCCCAACCCAGAGGACAAAGAAAAAAAATCTAAAAATTTTTGGGGTTGGGGACTGGCAATCAGAATGACAGCGTAATACTTTTTAACAGTACCATGAAAAGCTAGAATGCAATGGACCTATACTTTTCAAAATTCTGGCTGGGTGTGGCGGCTCACACCTTTAATCCCAGCACTTTGGGAGGCCAAGGTGGGTGGATCACTTGAGGTCAGGAGTTTAAGACCAGCCTGGCCAACATGGTGAAACCCCGTAAAATAGGTAAATACATAAATTGTAAAAACACAAAAATTAGCCAGGCATGGTGGTGGGTGCCTATAATCCCAGCTACTCGGGAGGGTGAGGCAGGGAGAATTGCTTGAACCCGGGAGGAAGAGGTTGCAGTGAGCTGAGATCACTCCACTGCACTCCAGCCTGGGTGAAAGAGCAAGACTCCATCTCAAAACCAACAATAAAACCCCAAAATTCTGCAATAAAGAAATTATATACAGATAAATTAGCAATCTAATGTGATGGCAGAATAAAAACATTTTTGGATATGTATGTCTCCAACAAATTCACCTCCTTTGTACCCTTCCAGGAAGTTAGTGGAGGATGTGCTCTAGCAAAACGAGCAAGTGAGCCAAGAAAGGAAGACCTGGAATCCAGAAGAAAGGCATCCAGTAGAGGAGGGAGGTAAAGATAATCCCAGGGTGATGGTGAAGGGAGAGTCCTGGATGAGAGCTGTGAAGCAGCCTAGAGAATAACCCAGACTGTACGACAGAGGGAGGGCTCCACGGAGGTGTCTCCAAGAAGATAAAATGAGAGTTTACATGATACTCTAGCAGCGTTTCTACTTTTACAGAGAATTTGGAGATTAATCAATGACAGATACATAGAAAACCTAACACATTTTAAAAAAATTATAAATTCTAGAGAAAACAGAAGGTTGTATAAGAAACCAAATTTAATCGGCATATACTAATGTCTCATCACTGAAACACATAATGGAAATACTCAAACTAAATAAATTTTATTACTATATTGCGAGAATGAAGAAAGAAAAACGATATGTATGTGTTCAACATATATGTGGGTGTAAGAAAGCTAAATTCTAAATCTCAAATTCCAAGGCTGGGCGTGGTGGCTCCCACCTGTAATCCCAGCACTTTGGGAGGCTGAGGCAGGTGGATCACCTGAGGTCAGGAGTTCAAGACCAGCCTGGCCAACATGATGAAACCCTCATCTCTGCTAAAATACAAAAATTAGCCAGGTGTGGTGGCAGATGCCTGTAATCCCAGCTACTCAGGAGGCTGAGGAAGGAGAATGGCTTGAGCCCAGGAAGCAGAGGTTGCAGTGAGCTGAGATTATACCACTGCACTCTAGCATGGGTGACTGAGCTAGACTCTGCCTCAAAAAAAAAAAAAAAAAAAAAAAGCAAGCAAGCAGGCTAAATCCTCATCCTAACAAAGAAATAGATAATATCCAAAACTGAAAATTTATAAAATAGACAATAACCATGTTAAAAATTTTTAAATTCTGAAAGATTTAGTTTAAAAAAACTGAAAGTAGCCTCCTCTGGGGAGTAGGAAGGAGGGAGGGATAAACTGAGGACTCCTGTTTTTCCCTTGAACTATTTGACTCTTAAAGTTATATTTATATATAATAATTGTAATTTTAAAAATATTTAACTTAATGGTATAGGATAGAGAAAGAACCTGGGCCTTCTCCTGAGCTATCCAAGTGTCTTAGTTTGTGTTGCTATAAAGGAGTGTCCAAGCCTTGGGTGATTTATAATGAAAAAAGGTTTCTTTGGCTCACAATTCTGATGGCTGGAAAGTTCAAAATTGGGCATCTGCATCTGGTGAGGGCCTCAGGCTGCTGCCACTTATGGCAAAACGTGAAGTGGAGACAGCCTATGCAGAGATCATATGGAACAAGAGGAACCAAGAGAGGGGTTGGGGAAATGCCAGGCTCTGTTTAAACAACCAGCTTTCTTGGAAATTAATAGAATGAGAACTCACTTACCCCTAAGGGAGGGCATCAATCTTTTTTTTTTTTTTTCCCCCCTCCAGCTTAGCTTTACTGCATTAGGGAGGGCATCAATCTATCCATGAAAGATCCTCCTCCCGAGGACCCAAACACCTCCCACCAGGCTTCACTTCCAACGCTGGGGATGGAATTTCAACATGAGGTTTAGAGGGGACAAACATCCAGGCCATAGCCATAGCACAAATCACAGACAGAGGAGAGAAGACGCCTTCATACCCACATCACTGGACTCCAGCGTCAGGGTCACAACGCAGAATAGGTTCACATTAGCGTTGAAGACCACGAATTCCACAAAGAGGCCTTTTGTGCGTTGGTCTAGCCAATGCCTCTGTTCAAGATGCTGTAGAACTCTGGGTAAACAGAGGACAGGGTCAGCTGCTTTCTCCAATACTGCAAAGGAGGAGAATATCCTGATGTTTCCAACAACACTGTCATATAGCAGGTAAGAAGTTACATTTCCCAGTCTACTTCTCCTATGAAATATTTTATGATTACTAAAGCCCAAACTTTCACTGGTATTAATATAAATTTAGCAGACCATACCAATGAAAGTTTTTACAATAGTATTCACAATAAGGTTAAACATTCGGGAAAACATATTTGGCATTTCAGGTCTGAAGTAGAATTTCATATGCTATGATAACTATTTCTACTTAAAGTATTAAAAGCTACTCTTTACTAACAGCTGTTCAGTTTTGGGAGGTAGAAGGAGTATAAATGTCACTATTTGGTTGGCACTGTTGTTTCTGAATAATGAATTCCTTGGTGTACATTTAAATGAAGAGGTAATTATTTTTATTTCCTTTATTTTTCTCATGTAAAGACAGAGACTCTGAGAACAGTAAACCACCCTGAAAGTCTCAGGAAACTTAATTTTGGCATTTAAATTTGGGGTTTCTGTATTTTGGCTCATGACCGGCAGTTTCCTTTATATGTGAAGATCACAGTTTGTCCAAGCTATGGTTACTTGAGTTTAACTTCAGCTAGGATTGAAACTGACAGGTATTTTTCCAGCTACAAAATGAATGTTGGCAAACTGCCAAACCAAAACATACCTGCAGTTTGAACTTGAGCAAGGAATTTTTCAACTAAAGGGTATATTTCTTCAGAAGTCTAAAATAAAGGCTGGGCACGGCGCTCACTGCTATAGTCTCAGCACTTTGGGAAGCCACAGTGGGCGCATCAACTGAGGTTGGGAGTTCGAGACCAGCCTGACCAACATGGAGAAACCCTGTCTCTACTAAAAATACAAAATTAGCTGAGTGTAGTGGCGCACACCTGTAATACCAGCTACTTAGGAGGCTGAGGCAGAAGAATCACCTGAACCTGGGAGGTGGGGCCGAGATAGTGCCATTGCACTCCAGCGTGGGCAACAATAGTGAAACTCCATCTCAAAAAAAAAAAAGTATAAAACTAAAAAAAAAGTGTCCATAAGTTTTATAGACCATAGAGTAGCTGTCAAAACTACTCAAATGGGTCTGAAATTCCTAACTGTCCTATGAATGGGCAAAAGCAAATATTTTGGTCCTCTTGTTCAGGGCTGAGGCTACTCACCGGGTTGCAGTACTGGAGTTTTTTCCAAGTTTCACAACGTATCCTCCTCCTGAGTAAGTGGCAAATTCCCCTTGAATAGGATAGCCACCCAGGGTCTCTTGGTTCTGGTAATGCCAAATGCTATCTGATTTGGTGATGTTTGTATCAAGGGTGCCCCAATTAACCCCATAGTTCTCTGTATCCTCTTGATGTTGGTGAGATGGCTTCACTTGCTCCTGGGGAGATACTCCAGCTGGGAAGAGTCCAGCATCAGGAATACGAATCTGACGAAGCAGAACGTTGCCCAAAAGAAAGGAGTTCCCATCAGCAATAAATCCTAATGAGAAAGTAAAAGAAACACTTTTATGTGTTTTTAAAATCTTTTTTCCAGCACATCCAGAATACAGAAAAAAGAAACGATGTAAAAAGTGCCACATTAAGTTAATAATGAGAAAAAAATGCACACTTTCACCATTAAGTTTGAAGACATTTTTGTAGGTTCTAAATAATGCTATTAGGCAAGAAAAAGAAATAAGGATGGATATGGTATATCACACCTGTAATCCCAGCACTTTAGGAGGCCAAGGCAGGAGGATGGCTTGAAGCCAGGAGTTCAAGACCAGCCCAGGCAACAAAGGGGGATCTGGTCTTTATAAAAAAAAAAAATTTTTTTGCAGGGTGTGGTGGCTCACACCTGTAATCCTAGCACTTTGGGAGGCTGAGGTGGATGGATCATGAGGTCAGGCGTTCAAGACCAACGTGGCCAAGATGGTGAAACCCCGTCTCTACTAAAAATACAAAAATTAGCTGGGCATGGTGACAGGCACCTGTAATCCCAGCTACTCGGGAGGCTGAGGCAGAGAACTGCTTGAACCCGGGAAGTGGAGGTTGCAGTGAGCCAAGATTGTACTACTGCACTTCAGCCTGGGCAACAGAGCAAGACTCTGCCTCAAAAAAAAAATTTAATAAAAATGAGACATATAAAAAAGTGAAATTGTCACAATTTGTAAATGATATGTCTATCTAGATGTTAAGCGAATTGACTGAAAAACTGACCTTTAAACAATACATGTTTGAACTGCACGGGTCGTCTTATATTTTCTTCCATCTCTGCCACCCTGAGACACCAAGACCAACCCCTCTGTTTCGCCCTCAGCCTGCTCGATGTGAAGATGATGAGGATGAAGACCTTTATGATGATACACTTCCACTTAATGAACAGTAAATTATTTTATGTTATGATTTTAATATTTTCTTTTCTCTAACTTATTGTAAGAATACAGTATATGTTACATGTAACATACAAAACGTATCAACTGTTATGTTATCAGCAAGGCTTCCAGTCAATAGCAGGCTATCAGTAGTTAAGCTTTTGAGGAGTCAAAAGTTATACATGGGCTGGGCACGGTGGCTCACGCCTGTAATCCCCTAACTTTTGGAGGCCAAGGTGGGTGGATTATGAGGTCAGGAGTTTGAGACCAGCTTGACCAGCATGGTGAAACCCTGTCTCTACTAAAAATATAAAAATTAGCTGGGCATGGTGGCACGTGCCTATAATCCCAGCTACTCAGGAGGCTGAGGAAGTACAGTTGCTTGAACATGGGAGGGGGAGGCTGCAGTGAGCTGAGATCACGCCACTGCACTCCAGCCTGGGTGACATAGCGAGACTTCTTCTAAAAAAAAAAAAAAAAAAAAAATATATATATATATATATACACACACACACACACACGCACACACACACACACATAAATTTTCGTCTGCAGCAGGGCCAGCACCCCAAACTCTGTGTTGTTCAAGGGCCAATTGTACTTACAAAAAGAATTCAGCAAGGTGGCTGGATACGAAATAAACACAAAGAAATCAATAGCGTTCATATGGCCACACAATATCTGATATACAGAACTAAAACTTTTTTTTTTTTTTGAGACAGAGTCTCACTCACTCTGTTGCCCAGGCTGAAATGCAGTGGCACGATCTTTGCTTACTGTAACTTCTGCCTCCTGATTTCAAGTGATTCTCCTGCCTCAGCCTCCCAAGTAGCACGTACTACAGGTGCCTGTCACCACACCCAGCTATTTTTTGTTTGTTTGTTTGTTTTAGTAGAAATGAGGTTTCACCATGTTGGCCAGGCTAGTCTCAAAGTTCTGACCTCAGGTGATCTGTTTGCCTTGGCCTCCCAAAGTGCTGAGGTTAGGGCATAAACTACCACACCTGGCCTAAAACATCTTACTTATAATAGTAACACAAAAGGTAAAATAAGCCTAAAAAGAGATGTGTACACAAACTATATGGGGAACAATTCTGAATATTACTGAGAGCTACAAATGAAGATGAAAACAGACATAGAAGCATACCATGCCCTCAGGTGGGAAGAGAATGTAATAAAAATATTAATTCCCTAAATTAATATTTACAGGACACAATATACCCTTGTTGTCCACTTGGTTTTTTTTTTTTTTTTTTTTTGAGGCATGGTCTCCCTCTATCACCCAGGCTGGAGTGCAGTGGTGTGATCTTGGCTCACTGTAACCTCTGCCTCCCAGGCTCAAGCAATTCTCCCATCCCAGCCTCCCAAATAGCTGGGACCACAGGTGTGTGTTACCATGCCCAGCTAGTTTGTATATTTTTTGTAGAGATGGGGTTTTCACCATGTTGCCTAGGCCGAGTCTTAAATTCCTGGGCTCAAGTGATCCTCCCACCTTGGCCTCCCAAAGTGCTGTGATTATAGGCATGAGCCACTGTGCCTGGCTAGATTTTCTCCACATTCATATTTTTCTGATTTGCAAAATGATTCTTTTCAAAATTTTTCAATTTTTAAAAAACAGATACAAGGTCTCCCTGTGTTGTCCAGGCTGGTCTTTTAACTCCTGGGCTCAAGGATTACAGGCATGGCCACTGTGCCCGGCCAAGACACTATACACTACAGGCAAGGAGTGCGAGAGAGACCATGCCCACTGTGACAGACCACAGCCAGAGATCCAGTCACTATTTTTGTTTTTTTCTTTTTTGAGATGGAGTCTCGCTCTGTCACCAGACTGGAGTGCAGTGGTGCAATCTCGACTCCCTGCAACCTCTGCTTCCCGGGTTTAAGCAATTCTCCTGCCTCAGCCTCCCGAGTAGCTGGGACTACAAGTGTGTGCCACCACGCCCAGCTAATTTTTTTGTACTTTTAGTAGAGATGCGGTTTCACCATGTTGGCCAGGATGGTCTTGATCTCTTGACCTCATGATCTGCCCACCTCAGCCTCCCAAAGTGCTGGGATTATAGATGTGAGCCACCGCGCCTGGCCCACTATTTTTGAGATGGGGTCTTGGCTCTGCTCAGACTAGAGTGTGGGCGTGCAATCAGGGCTCACTGCAGCCTTGAACTCCTGGGCTCAAACCATCCTCCTACCTCAAGCTCCCAAGCAGCTGGTAAGATAGTCATGTGCAACCATGCCTGGCTAATTTTTTAAATTTTTGTAGAGATGGGATCTTGCCATGTTGCCCAGGCTGGTCTTGAACTACTGGCTTCAACTGATCCCCCTGCTACGGGCTCCCAAAGCACTAGCATCACAGGCATAAGCCACTGGGCCTGGTCCAGTTATTTTGATTCATTATTTTGTTCAGCACAAGGTAGATTTACAGACTGCAAGTAATGTGCCCTAGACAGGACATGGTGAGTTATGCCTTTAATTCTAGCACTTTGGGAGCCTGAGGCAGGTGAATCACCTCAGGTCAGGAGTTCGAAACCAGCCTGGCCAACATGGTGAAGCCCCTCTCTACTAAAAGTATAAATATTAGCTGGGCATGGTAACTGGTGCCTATAATCCCAGCTACTCAGGAGGCTGAGGCAGGAGAATCGCTTGAACCTGGTGGGAGGAGGTTGCAGTGAGCCAAGATCACACCACTGCACTCCAGCCTGGACAACAGAGTAAAACTCTTTCATGGCGGGGGGCGGGGGAAGAACATACCCTGAATCCAGAACTGTCACCACCTAAAACTGAACTAACATCATCAGTCTGGGCAACATAGCAAGACGATGTCTCAAAAAAAAAAAAAAAAATTAACCAGACATGGTGGCACATGCCTGTAGTCCCAGCTACTTAGGAGGCTGAGGTGGGAGAATTGCTTGAGCCCATGAGTTCAAGGCTGTAGTGTGATGAGATCCTGTCACTGCATTCTAGCCTGGGTGAGAGAGTGAGACCCTGACTCTAAATTAAAAAAAAAAAAAATTGAACTAAATAGATTCAACATGCAATAAACAGGAGTTGTCATCTATAAAAACTCACCCAAATACACCAACCACACCTTTAAGAAAAGACTGTAAATGTTTGCTGAGATAAAAATGTATTTTAGATTCTTTTTCAGGAACCTAGGAGATGATCCAAATCTCATCAGGAAGCCACCAATCCCGAGATACGTAACAATTTTCAGAATGCAGCTTACTTAATAATATCTACAGTTATATAATGACAGTGTTTGTAACTCATGGAAAAATACTGAACAAGAAATGTTCCTTGCAGACGCAGTGGCTCATTCCTGTAATCCCAGTGCTTTGGGAGGTCGAGGCGGGTGGATCACTTGAGGTCAGGAGTTTGAGACCAGCCTGGCCAACATGGTGAAGCCCCATCTCTACCAAAAATACAAAAATCAGCCAGGTGTGGTGGCATGTACCTGCAATCCCAGCTACTCAGAAGGCTGAGGCAGGAGAATAGTTGGAACTGAGGAGGTGGAGACTGCAGTGAGCCTAGATCGCACCACTGCACTCCAGTCTTGGTGATAAAAGCAAAACTCCGTCTCAAAAAAAAAAAAAATTAGCCAGGTGTGGTGGTGCATGCCTGTAATCCCAGCTAATAGAGAGGCTGAGGCAGGAGAATTGCTTGAACCTGGGAGGCAGAGGTGGCAGTGAGCCGAGATAGCGCCACTGCACTCCAACATGCACAACAGACTGAGACTATCTCCAAAAAAAAAAAAAAGAAAAAAAAATGATGCATTCCTTAAGAAAGTCATTCTTTAGCATTTCTTCATCACTGTCCACAGCAAAGCATACTAACTCCTCTGCATGGTGATGTTCTTTGAAGATACAAACCATATCACGTCCATCTTTTTATCATTAGCACCTAGGACAGTTCCCAGCCTATTACAGGAGTTCCATGCATGTTTGTGGGGCTGAACTGGGTACCCATCCAAGGAAAGGCAAAGTTACAAAGACACACTCATAGACTGGGAAAGATGGCTCAGGACAGAATATCATCTCATGTGGAGATCTTTCCAGCAAAACCACATTCCTGGTTTTGTACTTATCCTACAGCTTTCTTTGCTACGAGTGGCTGAGTCCCACGGGTCACTCCAGTTCCTTTTCATGATGTCACTGAAACCATTCTCATTCTTGTCAGCCTTTTGTGAAGTTCATCAGTGGAAATCAGCCCCATGGGCCTGGGTGAACAGATATAATTGAACCTGCTTAGATGAGGTTCAGGGAACAGGCCCTTGGGACACCCACAGGTATGGTCGTATCAATAAAAGCCAGCTGACCTTCCTCACTTTCCCATGGGTCTTGGTAGTGGGTATTTGGTAAATTAATTGTACCTCACATTTGCAATGACTGAGCTCCAGGACTGCATTCTTACCTCTGTAATCCCCATACAGCTTAGGAAGGAGGATGTGATTGGCCCAGGGATAGAAATCCTGAAGAAGCTTGATTTCTGAGAAACGCGGAGCAAAGGTCCTCCGGAGAGCTTGGTGGAGGTAAAATCTATTGGAGTTCTTTGCAGAGTAGATTGTAGTCATCAACAGGGTAAGGAAGAAGATTTGTACTAGTTTAGATAAGGAAAAAAATGTCATAGTTGAGTGGTTAACTTAGAAATTCTCTATGCCTTTTTCTTCATTTTTCCTAAGTCTATAGACATATGTAGGTCAAAGCCAGTCAAAAGTTGGCAGTTTCATATGGTTCAATCTAATAATTATAAATACACACATTCACATTTCCTTCCCAGAATTACTCTGCCACTAATCATACATTTTACTTAAAATAAGATACACAGGCCAGGCACAGTGGCTCACACTTGTAATCCTTGCACTTTGGGAGGCCGGGACAGGCAGATCACCTGAGGTTAGGAGTTCGAGACAAGCCTGGCCAACATGGTGAAACCCCCTCTCTACTAAAAATATAAAAATTAGCTGGGTGTGGTTGTGCATGCCTGTAACCCCAGCTACCTGGGAGGCTGAGGCAGAAGAATTGTTGGAACCTGGGAAGCAGAGGTTGCGGTGAGCTGAGACTGTACCACTGCACTCCAGCCTGGGCGACAGTGAGACTCCATTAAAAAAAAAAAAAAAGATACATAAAATCCCACACAAGAAATGTTGTGTTTAGCTCTAAGGACTAAGCGTGCACTCTGTCTCACTCATCTGATTATGTTCACTAGAAGTGAAGTCATGATAAAAACAGAATTTGTCTTCTTTGGATTCGAGAATCCAATAATGAACCAGATGTGTTGAAGCCAGTCAACTAGCACCTACAGAATAGCCTTTTGCCAAAGCATTTTCATTTTCCCTCCATAGATCAAGTGTTATTACATTTTGCAGGTGGAAAACGTGACGTGCTCAAGCACACAATGAAACCTCTAGAATCCAAGGTCAAGGGTCTGTCCAGTTACCATCCCACCTGCTTTACTGGAATCCCAAATTTCACAAACTGAAGAGATTAAAAGATAGCTTTTGAACCCTTCTTTATTTTCCATTTTATTCTGTCTCTTCATTTCCCTTCTGAAAAAAAGTGTTGTATTACCAATATGTTGCCATTTCCTCTCCATACCCAAAATATCTCCGGTCAGCTTGAAGAGTTTCTTCTTTTTCAAGGTTCTTTCTGGGCGCTTAGTTGGACTATTCATAGTTGGGGCTACATAGACAGGGTTGTTCTTATCTCTTGAACCTGGTACTGATGAAGAACATTTTGCTGTCAAAAATTCAAATGTAGACCAAAGAAATGTTATATTTCATTAAGCGGTCACTCACCATTCATTGAGCATCTATGTGAGCACCTCCTTTTAAATGTTGAAGAAACAAGGAGTAAAACTACCTATGCAGTGCCTCTTAAACTCTCTATTATAAAGGACCTGTTTTTTAAAAAATTCCAATCAATTGGAGACTGATACTTCTATGCAATACAATAAAAATTAGTTACTAGGCTGAGGACAGTGGCTCATGCCTGTAATCCCAGCACTTTGGGAGGCCAACGTGGTCCGATCACCTGAGCTCAGGAGTTCGAGACCAGCCTGGCCAACATGGCGAAACACTGTCTCTACTAAAACTATAAAAAATTAGCTGGGCGTTGGGGTGTGCACCTGTAATCCCAGCTGCTCCAGAGGCTGAGGAAGGAGAATTGCTTAAACCTGGGAGGCGGAGGTTGCAGTGAGCTGAGATCATGCCACTGGCACCCCAGCCTGGGTGACAGAGCAAGACTCCATCTCAAAAAAAAAAAATTAAAAAAAAGAGGAGGGCATGAAACTTGCCAGCATGTATGTGCCAAGTACCATAGGATCAGTGAAGAGTGAGCAAATAAATCTCTCCAAGAAAGTCAGAGAAGGCTCCACAGAGGAAGTGACATTTGACATTTATTTTGAAGGATGAATCAGAGCTCTCCAGATGAACAAGGGTGAGGATAAGGGGGGAAAAAAAGTCTCTTTTAGGCAGACAGACCAACAGTTCAGAACGCATAGAGAAATAAAGTAAGTGCAAGGAAGTCAGTATATTATTATTTTTTGAGACAGAGTTCCGCTCTTGTCACCCAGACTGGAGTGCAATGGTGCGATCTCAGCTCACTGCAACTTCCGCCTCCCAGGTTCAAGGGATTCTCCTGCCTCAACCTCCCAAGAGGCTGGGATTATAGGCGTGTACTACCATACCTGGCTAATTTTGTATTTTTTGTAGAGACAGAGTTTCACCATGTTGGCCAGGCTGGTCATGGACAGAAGGCAGTTTCATGTCAGATTAAGTTTTTTCATCTCACAAGGAATGGAGTGCCTACCGCTTAGCAGTAGATCACCGCTTAAAAAATAAGTGACTGTTAGGAGGCCAGGTGATGTGGCTCATGCCTGTAATCTCAGCACTTTGGGAGGCCAAGGCAGTTGGATCACCTGAGGTCAGGAGGTAAGACCAGCCTGGCCAACATGGTGAAACCCTGTCTCCACTAAAAATACAAAAATTAGCCAGGTATGGTGGCATATGCCAGTAATCCCAGCTACTTGGGAGGCTGAGGCAGGAGAATTGATGCAATCCTGGAGGTGGAGGTTGCAGTGAGCCAAGGCTGCACCATTGCACTCCAGCCTGGGCAACAAGAGTGAGTCTGTCTAAAAAAAAAGAAAAAAAAAAAAAAAAAAAGAAGTGACTGGCAACATTAAGTCTATTACATACCCCTCCATGATGGCATTCTCCCCTTCTTTCCCTCAGAGGCAGTTCTTTCCTGAATTTTGGAGTTTATCATTTCCATGCATTTCTTTTCCTTTTTTTTTTTTTTTAAGATGGGGTTTCATCATGATGGCTAGGCTGGTCTTGAACTCCTGACCTCAGGTGATCCACCCACCTCAGCCTCCCAAAGTGCTAGGATTACAGGCGTGAGCCACCGCGCCTGGCCTCCATGCATTTCTTTATACTTTATCTATAAATGCATAGAAGAGATACATATATATCCTCCAATCAAGATATGCATCGTTTTTACGTGATTAAGATATTGTGCCAATTTTTCTGCAAGCTCCTCTTTTTTGCCCAAGATTGTGTTTCTGAGGTTCACCCAGGTGATAAGTTAGCCCTAGCCAGTTATTTAGAGGGTAGGCTTTCTCAGGCTTGGTCACTAAATGTGGAAACTACGAGAGGAATTTAGGATTATGTATTCTGACTTTTTTAGAGAATGCTAATGCTCTTGATTAGAATGAGAAAATACAGTAAAGAAGTGGATTTGTGGGGAGGCAAACGATTCAGTCTGACACACTTGGAGGCATGAAGCTCCAGACAGGGAGTCGTGGAATATGGCACCTCGGGCTCATGGGAGGGAGGGAGGGAAGGGAGGGAAGGGAGACGAGAGAGAGGAGAAAGGAGGGAGAGAGACAGAGATGGAAGGGAGATCTAAAATGCAGGGGAGGCTGGGTGCAGTGGCTCACACTGGTAATCCCAGCACTTTGAGAGGCTGAGGAGGGTGGATCACCTGTCAGGAGTTCAAGACCAGCCTGGCCAACGTGGGGAAACCTCGTCTCTACTAATAATACAAAAAAATTAGTCGGGTGTGGTGGCAGAGGCCTGTAATCCCAGCTACTTGGGAGGCAGAGGCAGAAAAGTCACTTGAACCCAGGAGGTGGACGTTGCAGTGAGCCGAGATCGAGCCATTGCACTCCAGCCTGAGCGACAAGAGTGAAACTTCATCTGAAAAAAATAAAAATAAACAAAATAAACTGCAGGGGAGAGATAAAGCATTGGGAGGGAGAATGTGATGATCAAGGTGACGATCCTCATCTGGAAGCGCATTAGTCTTGGGCAGAAGAGGAGAAATAACCAGTTGGTTAGAGACAAGTCCTTGGAATGGGTTAATTTATCTGACTCAGCAAGGTGGCCAGAGTACCACTGATCTGATCTAATTTGCTTTTTGCAAAATTAGGTAGTTGTTATAACTACTTGAGTTACCCAAGAGTGCCAAGATCCTCTTCATTTGTTGTTCCTTCTCCTTGTGAATCCGTGGCACCCTGCTTATCATCAGTGAGTGGAAGAATGTGAAGACGACCACCTGGGCAGGAGAACCACAGGAGAACATCGTGAGCAGAAATTACACACCCAGGAAGATGATACCTTATGTAAAGGAAGAGGTGGGTATTAATGAAAAACTTGGCCATTTAGTTATTTATTTTTAGTTTTGAGATGGAGTCTCGCTCTGTTGCCCAGGCTGGAAGGCCGTGGTGTGATTTTGGCTCACTCTAACCTCCTCCTCCTGGGTTCAAGCAATTCTCTGCCTCAGCCTCCCAGGTAGCGGGATTACAGGCGCATGCCACCATGCCTGGCTAATTTTTGCATTTTTAGTAGAGACAGGGTTTCACCATTTTGGCCAGGTTGGTCTTGAACTTCTGACATTGTGATTGTCTCACTTTGCCCTCCCAAAGTGCTGGGATTACAGGCATGGGCCACCGTGCCTCGTGTTGGCCCTTTATTTCAATGGAAAACTAATTTCAGTCATTTTTGTACAATGATGGGGACCTGGAGAAGGGCCAGCAGACTCTAAATACTGTTAATATTTCTATTTTTTGCTTACAGTTCTTAATCTGGGCTGCTGGAGAAGTTTACACTGTCCAATGATTTGTGATGTCTATTCAGTAATATCTCTCAGTGTCTTTGGAAGACCTCTGATAAAGATCGACTTTTTTTTTTTTTTTTTTTTGTGGTGAAGTCTCACTCTGTCACCCAGGCTTGAATGCAGTGGCATAATCTCAGCTCACTGCAACCTCTGCCTCCTGGGTTCAAGCGATTCTCTTGCCTCAGCCTCCCGAGTAGCTGGGACTGTAGGTGCATATCATGCCCAACTAATTTTATATTTTTAATAGAGACAGGGTTTCAACATGTTGACCAGGGTGGTCTTGAACTCCCAACCTCAAGTGATCTGCCTGCCTTGGCCTCCCAAAGTGCTGGGATTACAGGCATGAGCCACCGTGCCTGGCCAAGAGTCAGTCTTTTAGAAGTCCCAGGGTTAAATCTCAGGTTAGCGAAAGAAGTTACGGAATCTTAGAATCGAGTAAGACCTTAAGCATCTGTTAGGGGAAGCAAGTATTACCCTACTCCTTAAATTTCCATGGAGAACAAGAAAGTTCCATTCAAATCCTCAGGAGAACGAAGAGGGGTGATATTCTCAGCCTGGGGCCACACTCCCCTTACTCCACCTTATCTCACTAGGAAGAATCTGCGGGTGATTCTTCTCTCTCTGGGACCTGCCTGCCTGCAGTGTGGTCTGTTCAGCCCTGCCTGGGCTTCCCAGGGTTTGGCCAATGGGCTTGGGCCAGGGCCAGTCTTTGTATCTCGAGAGGGGTTTGAGGCCCTTCTCTACTCCTACTTTTGGAGTTTGTTGGATTTGAGGTGGCAATTCTGGGTCAGTTTGCTCTGCAGACCTAAAGTCGCCCTCTAGGGGATCATCCCAAGAACGAGATTTGGTGGTAGAAAGTCTAATTGGTCATAGAGCCAACTAAATTCTCCACTGCAGCAATACCAATGATTAGGCCAATACTTTGGTCTCCATCGATTCTGTTCTTTTCATACTTTTCCCCAATCTTTACAAAAACTCAAATGTTTATTTATAAAAATTTGGAAAAAGGAAAAAATAAACTAAAAATATTGTATATTCTCACCACCATATATTTTTTTAAAACCTTAAAATTTAGAATACATCCTGTAATCTTAGCACTTTGGGAGCCCAAGGTGGGAGGATCACTTGAGACCAAGAGTTCAAGACCAGCCTGGGCAACATAGCAACACCCTGTCTCCAAAAAAAAAAAAAATTGCTGGGGGGTGTGGTGAGTATCTGTAGTCTAAGCTACCTGGGAGGCTGAGGTGGAAGGTCACTGGAGCCCAGGAGGTTGAGGCTGCAGTGAGCCATGACTGTGCCACTGTACTCTGGCTTGGGCGACTATGAGACTCTGTCTTAAAAAAAATGGGGGTAAATTGTTCAATTTCTGTTTTTAAATAGAGACAGGGTCTCACTCTGTTGCCCAGGCTTATCTTGAACCCTTGAGCTCAAGTGATCCTCCCACCTTGACCTCCCCAAGTGCTAGGATACAGGTATAAGCCACCACACACTCGGCCTTCAATCAATTTTACCTTACTTTATATACCTGGAACAGCTTCCACCATCATCACATTTTCTATAACATTGTTAATGGTTACTCCGTACACCATGATATGGTTGTCTGATAATATATTAATCAATGCCCTATTGTTGGGCATGTAAGTTACTGCAATTTATTTTATTGTTATAAACCACTATGGATTTTCTTGAGATGGATCCTTAGATATGAAACCTCTCTAGCAAAAGGATGCACAATTTGCAGGTTTTCACTATATATTGCCAGATTTTCCTTAACCAGCATTGGCTGTTCATTTCCTTGGCATTACTGTGTATTATTATTTTTCTTTGCCATTATTAAAACAGAAACATGTTATTATCATTTTATTGGACCAGTTGAAGCTAAATTTCTTATGCGTGTTTTGGCTGCTGTAATCACAGGGTTTTTTGCTTTAAATAATTTTTATCTTAACTTACATATAAGTTAAAAGTAAAAAAAAAAAAATCACTTTTTGTCAACCCATGAGGGTTGACAAATACTTAGAGTTGCATATCTACCACTACAGTCAAGATACCAAGTAGTTGGCTGGGTGCAGTGGCTCATGCCTGTAATCCCAGTACTTTGGGAGGCCAAGGCAGGTGGATCACCTGAGGTCAGGAGTTTGAGACCAGCCTGATCAACATGGTGAAACCCCATCTCTACTAAAAATATAAAAAATTAGCTGTGTGTGGTGGCGGGCACCTGTAATTCCAGCTACTTGGGAGGCCGAGGCAGGAGAATGGCTTGAACCCGGGAGGCACAGGTTGCAGTGAGCTGAGATCACGCCATTGCACTCTAGCCTGGGTGACAGAATTAGACTCTATCTCAAAAAAAAAAAAAGATACCTAGTAGTTTCATCACCCCCAAAATTCCCACAAGCTGTATTTATATTTATGTTTTTATATATTTATTATTATATATATAATTATATATATTGTATTTATATTTATGTATTTATATTTTTATTTATATTTATATTTTAAAAGGAAGAGTCCATAACTTTTAGAAATATAAAGACTAAAATATATGAAATGGATAAAATGATATGAAGTCTGACATTTTCCCCCCAAAATAATAGATAAAACAAGATTGGCCATGAGTTGGTTATTGTTGAAGCTGGGTGGTAGGACTTTAGGAGGCAGTATACTAATCTCTACACTTTTGTGTGGGTTTGACATTTTCCTTAAATATAAAAATTTAAAGTTTTTTATTTTTTATTTTTTTTTTCAAAGTAGTTTAGGCTGTTGATTTGTTACTGGTTACCATCCTCTTTGCTCCCAATCCTTTTCTGCCATACTTCTTAGTTTTTTCTGTGATGAATTACACATATCCCTAACAAATGTCAGTTTGCCTTTTTTTTTTTTTTTTTTTTTTTTTTGAGACAAGGTCTTGTTCTGTCACCCAGGATGGAGTACAGTGGTGCAATCACAGCTCACTGAAGCCTCAACCTCCTGGGCCAAGCAATCCCACCTCAGACTCCCAAGTAGCTGGAACTACAGGAGCACACCACCATGCCTGGCTAATTTTTTGTAATTTTTGTAGAGATGGCATTTCATCATGTTGCCCAAGCTGGTCTTGAACACCTGGACTCAAGCTATCTGCCCGTCTTGGCCTCCCAAAGTGCTGGGATTACATGTGTGAGCCACTGCGCCCAGCCTGGTTTGCCTATTTGTTTTTTGATGTTTATGTTACATTGTCAAAACCACTAGGCACCTTGGATTGACACCAAGGGACCTCAGTTTCCCAAACTTGTGCAACTCCAGTGGTTCTTCCCATTCCTTGCATACCTTTACTGGCTGGCTGATGAGGACGTTTTGAAGCACTGATAAAATAATTGAAATCATCCAGCTGGTGGCTTGGTCTTTGTTCAATTCCAAGCTATAAAGTGCTGTAAAGAAGGCTGAAGCCAGGCTAGTGAGACCCAGGAGGAACCAGCAGAATAAAGTCAACCATTTGGACAGGCCATTAGAGATGGGCCTTTTTCCTTCTTCTGAGCTCAGGATGGCGAAACTGGTGACTTCCCTTAAGAACAAAATTTGAAGGAATAATCTCGTACCCATCAGCTGAGAGAGAGGATGAGGAAGATTACAGGGGATAAAGAAGGTTTGGTGTTGTGCATTACCTGAATGGTTCTTGCTCCGTGAGAAGCATGTGTGTTTCCAAGAGTTCCTGGAGTTTTTGAAGATGGCTGGCTGCATCTAGGAGGTCACAAGGCTGGTGACTCTGGGTGAGACCCAGAGTGCCTAAGGGAGATTTTAGCCTCTGCAGAACTCTACACAGGTAACAGCAGAAATGATGGTGGTTTTCAGGAACAACTGAAAATATATTTCAAGTTGACACTTTCACAAGTGGATTTCAGTAAGTAGCAATTAGTGGTAGAGATGAGCAATTCATTGATGATGAGGCTAAATTTTCCCACTACTAGCAGAGATTGGACTGTACCCAACATTTGCGGTATTACCATCTTCTCTGAGGATGCTGGTGAATTTTAACAATTGTAAAATTCTATGCTTTAATCTGAAGACTTTTAAAACCTTACTGAGTTCTTCGCCAGAATGGCAGCACATATGACCTATACTAGTGCCCAGGAGACTCAAACTGTATTTGAGGATCTATAGATTGCATCATCTCAGGATCTCATGAAAGAAAAAGGGTGACAAGTTTCAACACTCTTCAACAAAGCAGATGGGATATGTGGGTCTAACACAGAGAATATTTTTTCTTTTCTTTCTTTTTCTTTTTGAGATAGAGTCTTACTCTGTCGCCCAAGCTGGCGTGCAGTGGCATGATCTCGGCTCACTGCAATCTCTGCCTCCCAGGTTCAAGCAGTTCTCTTGCCTCAGCCTCCCAAGTAGCTGGGATTACAGGTGTGTGCCACCACTCCCAGCTACTGTTTGTATTTTTAGTAGAAACGGGGTCTCACCATTTTGGCCAGGATGGTCTCGATCTCCTGACCTCGTGATCCACCCGCCTTGGCCTCCCAGAGTGCTGGGACTACAGGCATGAGACACACTGCATCTGGCCCAGAGAACATTTTTTCTGTATGTTTTGTTTTTTTTTTTGAGATGGAGTCTTGCTTTGTCACCCAGGCTGTATGTAATGGTGCAATCTTAGCTCATTGCAATCTCTGCTTCCCAGGTTCAAGTGATTCTCCTGCCTTAGCTTCCATAGTAGCTGGGATTACAGGCATGCGCCACCATGCTCAGCTAACTCTGGTATTTTTAGTAGAGATAGGATTTTGTCATGTTGGCCAGGCTGGTTTTGAACTCCTGACCTCAGGTGATCCACCCACCTCAGCCTCTCAAAGTGCTGGGATTACAAGCACGAGCCACCATGCCCGGCATTCTTCTTCTTTTTTTTTTTTGAGACAGAGTCTCTCTCTGTCACCCAGGCTTGAGTGCAGTGGCACGATTGTGTCTCAATGCAACCTCCACCTCTTGGGTTCAAGCAATTATCCTGCCTCAGCTCCCCAGTAGATGGGATTACAGGCACTTGCTACCATGCCCGGCTAATTTTTGTATTTTTAGTAGAGACAGGGTTTCGCCATGTTGGCCAGGCTGGTCTTGAACTCCTGAACTCAGGTGATCCGCCCACCTCAGCCTCTCAAAGTGCTTGGATTACATGTGTGAGCCACCATGCCTGGCCTGTGTGTGTGTGTGTGTTTTTTTAATACTGTACTTTGTATCACCAGACAGAGATAGATTGTCTAGATGCCATCAAGGAAAACAAAGCTATCAGCTCTATATTGGAAGCTTAAAGCAATTAAAACAAGCAGAAGGTTGTATCAGGCCTGTTGGTTATGAATGAGTAAGAAAATAAGAGACAGGCAAGGGAGTGGGAGGAAGATGGAACATTTGTTACTCAAATCTACTGAAGTTTACCACGTGCCCGGTGGTGCTCTGCCTGCTGATGACAGCCTTGACCCTCCAAGTGAGAAGACAGGAGGCTGGATAAAAGCTCCACCAGCTTAGTAATGTTGCAAGAACTCCATGACGGTTGTTCACACTCTGAGAGTAGGTATGTATGTCTCCTGAGCAGGAATTGCACAGTTTCCCTTAATTCCTGAGTATAGAACCAAGACGAGAAAAATCAGCCTGTTTTTCATTAACCTGGGATTTGTAGCAATTACAGGCGGTAAGGCTGTTTCCTTTAGTCAGAAGGGGTTATGCTTAGCATGAAGAACCTCAATTTTTCATGTTTCCTCTAATTTTTCAGAAAGCAGTCACCTCCTAGCTCACAGTAGCTGCAATACCAGTTTTATGAGAGAACACGGAATGAAGAAAGACAATTTGATCAAACATCAAAGACTAAAACAAGGCCAGAGTGGTACCTATGCACTCCCACTTAGTCCTCAGAATACTTCACAACCAAGAGTAAAAGCTAAAGATGTGGCTGATCACAGCTCAGGGGACAGGAATTGGGAAAAATATGTTACAGGTAATAGGACCCTGACAGCCTTCCCCGAGATTCTTCCCACTGCTCTCTTCCACTGTGTGGGGAAGGGGAGCATGTAGTTCATCTGTAACATTTGATACTGGCTGGGCAAGGTGGCTCACTCCTGTAATCCTGGCACTTTAGGAGGCCTAAGTGGGAGGATGGCTTGAGCCCAACAGTTTGAGATCAGCCTGAACAACATGGTGAAACCCTGACTCTACAAAAAAATACAAAATTTACCCAGATGTAGTGTCCCATGTCTGTAGTCTCCACTACTTGGGAGGCTAAGCTGGGAGATTGCTTGAGCCTGGGAGTCTGAGGCTGCAGTGATCTGAGATTGCACTACTGCACTCAAGCCTGTGCAACAGAGCCAGACCCTATCTCAAAACAAACAAACAAACAAGCAGTAAAATAAAATAAAATTTGATACGAAACTTACCTCAACTACCACTGTGACAGAGAGAGGCTCAACAGAAGCATCTAAGAGGCAGGAGACCTGGATAGGAGGAAAGATGGGCACAGTCTCCTGTGACTGAATCAATGGGAAGAGCTGCCCAATGACAAGATTGATTGGGAAGAGGATGACAGCAGTGTGGATGCTGATGAGCAGTTCAGACCAGGCCACAACAAATGTACCCACTGAAAGAAAAGCATGACATCAACTTTTATCTTCAACTATTAAAATAATCTCAAAGTTATTCCTCTCCTGGGTTTAACTATTTATAGAGGAAGCTAACTATGTTTATCTAGGAATAAAATTATCATGGCGGTAAAGATCATGTTGTATTCCTAATACTGCTTCATTTGTTAACGAATGAGAACACTGAGAAAATCTGTTAGAGTGTTCTAATGTTAGGGCAGTGGAAGAAAAACAAGGCACAATGTATTAATCTGTTTTCACACTGCTATAAAGAACTACCTGAGACTGGGTAGTTTATAAAGAAAAGAGGTTTAATTGACTTACAGTTCTGCATGGCTAGGGGAGCCTCAGGAAACTTACTATCATGGTGGAAGGTGAAGAGGAAGCAAAGCACCTTACATGGCATTACACCTCACATGCTGTACAAAGCAAGGCATCTTACATGGTGCTGAAGGAAGAGTGACAGAGGATCTGCCACACACTTTTTTTCCCCGCCGTTATAGAGTCTTGCTCTGTCACCGAGGCTGGAATGCAGTGGTGCAATCTTGGCTCACTGCAACCTCTGCCTCCTGGGTTCAAGCAATTAAACCATCAGATATCATGAGAACTCACTCACTATCATGAGAAAAGCATGGGAGAAACTGCCCCCGTGATCCAGTCACCTCCCAGCAAGTCCCTCCCCCAACACTGGGAGATTACAGTTGGATGTGAGATTTGGGTGGAGACACAGAGCCAAACCATATCACACATGATTCTGTTTCTAATCCTGAAAGTAAGGAGAGTGGAGTGTAGTTAAAGTATTGAATAGTAGGCTGGGCATGGTGACTCATGCTTGTAATCCCAGCATTTCAGGAGGCTGAAGCAGGAGGATCACTTGAAGCCAGGAGCTCTAGACCAGCCTGGGTAACAGAGCGAGACCCTGTCTCAAAAAAAAAAAAAAAAAAAAAAAAGGATTGCTTTTGCTTACTACACACGTCAGGGCTCATCCATACTTTGCTCATCTCTCTTGCCAGTGGTGCCATTTATCTTCCAGAACATAATGCTGATGACCATGTTGCAGAGGAGCAGTGTCATGCAGCAAGACAGCCGCTGGACTCTTGTAAACCGGTTCCAGGGATGCCGAGTTGCAACTGAAAGCCACAGATAATCCTGGGTGAACTTTTCTACAATCATGGAGGAAAACAGATGTCTGAAAAGAGAAATTAGAAGAAGAAATACATGAGATTTTATTCTAAGAGTGCCCCAGTTTAAGATGTGATTTGCCCAGTAACAAGTGACACAGCAACTCCCAAGCTTCTATTCAACACCTCTATGAACAAGCTTTCAGATGATATAATTCTTTCATTTATTTATTTTCAATTCTTTTACCCTCACACAAATGTGTCCATGTAAGATTCTTTTGTTATTTTAGGACAAAAAGTTTAGGATAATTTTTATGGTATGCAAGTTTAAAATTAAAAATGTTTTAGCTTTATGAGAGTTTTGATAAATATTTTACTCTTCAGAAGTTTACATTAAACTTCTATTCAAAATAGTTTGGTCAATTCATACTCTGAGCACTTTCTCTATTCCAAATATGGAGGAACTATAAACAATATATAAAAAGAGGACCAAAATGAATTCGCTGGGCTTAAACACAAAATAAACATCTGAGGAAGAGACTCAGAGTAAGAAAACAAGATGGTGAGAAGGGGGTAGAAGCCACAGGATTACTGAGATCTAGATCTGGAAGAAGGTAGTACAAAGGTGGGAGTTTGACTTTTGTAGGGTAACTAAAACTAAAAATGTTTCATTGGGTGCAGGAAAGGGAGAGACAAAGCCAACTTCACTGCTAGAAGCTCCAGGTTGAGCCTGGAGCTCATGAAAGAATACTTGAGAACAAAAAAACCTCTGTAGGGCTACACATTTGTAGTAATAAGGTGAGAAAAAAAGAACAGTCTCACGACCAGAAACTGAGTCGAGAGATCCACTGGATTATGGCAAGATCTGCAATATTCCTAGTTTCATAAATTTCATTGAATAATAGGAGCTCCAAAATGCCATATAATGCTGTAAGGTCTAGTTCTAAACTAGAGATGTGAAGGGTTAGGATGAAAACAGTAGGAAAACCAGTCAGAGATGGTGTTTGTTGTAGGAGGGGTGGAAGGGATGGTGTGTGTGTACGTGGAGGTACAGTGGTAGGGAAAAGAGTGGGAGGGAGAGGGAAAACAACAATCCACCTCAAAAGAAATTAATTTAATGGGACAGTGTGACAAAAACTTCAAAGTAAGTATTTCAGGTTGCTCTAAGTGAAGGAATAGGCCAGGTATACTGTCTGACCTGTGTAATCCTAGTGCTTTGGAAGGCTAAGGCAGGAGGATTGCTTGAGGTCAGGAGTTTGAGAAAAGCCTGGGCAACATAGAAGACCCTGTCATTACTTTAATATTTTTTTAAATATTAAAAAATTCACCAAGTATGGTGGCACACAGCTGTAGTTCAAGGAGATTAAGGCTGCAGTGAGCTGTGCTTATGCCATTGCACAACAGCCTGAGTGACAGAGACACTGTCTGAAAAAAATAGAAAAGGAATGTTGACTTAAGTCTAAAATATTATGAAAAAACAGACATCAGATAAATTAAAAATCTTGGCTGGGCATGGCAGCTCATACCTGTAATCCCAGCTCTTTAGGAGGCAGAGGTGGATGGATCACATGAGGCCAGGAATTTGAGACCAGCCTGGCCAACATGGTGAAACCCTGTCTCTACTAAAAATATAAAAATTAGCTGGGCATGGCGGTGCATGTCCGTAATCCCAGCTACTCAGAAAGCCAAGGCATGAGAATCACTTGAACCCAGGATGCGAAGGTTGCAGTGAGCTGAGATCATGCCACTGCACTCCAGCCTGGGCAAAAGACAGACACTGTCTCAAAAAAAAAAAAAAAAAGAAAAAAAAAGAAAAAAAAAAAAGAAAAAGAAAAAGAAAAAAAAGGAAATAAATAAATTAAAAGTCTTGAAACTAAAAAACGTGTACTCTCAGCAAGGAGGAAGTGAAAGCCAAGGCAGAATTGTCAATTGCCTTTCTGAATGTTGAAGGCATGACCCAACATGCATACAGATTCCCTTGGTAAATAGTAGGTGACTTATTAGCTCTAGGTATTTCAGGACATCTCTGTTCAATAAGCTAATCACTAAGCTACCTGAGCAGAAACTTCAGTTTCCACACACAACGAGGAATACAGACTTTACAGAATTCATTCAGAAAAATCCCTAAGCAAACCAACAAACAGCAACAAACATTAAAAACAGTGAACCCCAGAGGAGAGAAAGAAAATCTGTCTTCCAGAGTTGCTAGATTTTGTTACTTAAAATGTCCAGTTTTCAACAACAACAACAACAATCACAAAATATGCAAAGACACAAGAAAGTATGGTCCTCACATTCAGAAAACAAAAAACAGCAGTCAATAGATTATCCTTGAGGGAGCAGAGACACCAGATTTACTAGACAAAGGCCTTAAATCAGCTATTTAAAATATATTCAGAGAACTAAAGGAAACTATTTTGAAAAATTAAATGAGAATGTTTCACCAAATATAGAATATCAATGAAGAGAAAATTTTAAAAAATCAAATAGAAACTCTCGAGTTGAAGAATACAAGTGAAATGAAAATTTCACTACAGAGACCTGAGCAGGCAAAAAAAAAAAATGAGCAAATGTGAACACAGGTAAGGTGAAATGATTTATTCTGAAAAACAGAAATAAAAAATAAAGAAAAATGCACAGAGCTTCAGACTGCTGTAAAATACCACCAAGTGAACCACTATAGGAGTCCCAGAAGAGGATAAAGAGGCATAAGATTTAAAGAAATAATGGTTGAAATTTTCCCAAATTCAATTAAAGATTATCATGTATCTAAGAAGCTCAAAGAACTCCAAGTAGAATAAACTCAAGAGATCCACTTGTATACTTCATAATATAACTGGTGCAAGCCAGAAACAGAGAGAATCTTGAAAGCAGCGAGAGAGATGCAACTCATCATGAACAAGGCTCCTCAATAAGATTAACAGCTGATTTCTCATCAGAAATCATGGAGAATAGGAAGCAATGGGATGACACACTTGAAGCATAGGAAGAAAAACGTTGTCAGTCCAAAATTATATATATAGCAGAACCATTCTTCGAAAATGGAGAAATAAGCATCCTTATTTTTCTATTCCGTTTTCTTTATATATACATATACATGTACATGTATATGTGTATTAGCATCAAGGAGAAATTAAGACACTTCAAGAGAAATAAAATTGAGAAAATTGTCTCTAGTAATCCTGCCCTACATACTAGACAGTAACTCAAAACCACAGCAAGAAATAAATAGCACCAGTAAAGGTAACCACATACGTAAAGATAATAAAATGTTTTGTCTATGAACGCACACACACACAATGGAGTATCATTTAGTTTAGTTTTTTTGTTTTTGCGACAGGGTCTTGCTCTGTCACCCAGGTTGGAGTGGAGTACAGAGGTGAGATCTCAGCTCACTGGAACCTCCATCCCATCTTCCCTTACTCTCCCGAGTAGCTGGGACCACAGGCGCACACCACCACAGCTGATATGGTTTGGCTGTATCCCTACCCAAGTCTCATCCTGAATTGTAGTTTCCATAATCCTCTCCTCTGTCATGGGAGGAATCAGGTGGAGATAATTGAATCATAGGCTTGGTTTCCCCTGTCCTGTTCTTGTGATAGAGAGTTCTCACAAGACTTGATGGTTTTATAAGGCACTTCCCCCTTCACTGGGGACTCATTCTCCTTCCTGCTGCCATGTGAATAAAGATGTGTTTGCTTCTCCTTCCACCATGAGTGTAAGTTTCCTGAGGCCTCCCAAGCCATGCTGAACTGTAAGTCAATTAAATGTCTTTCCTTTACAAATTACCCAGTCTTGGCTAGGTCTCCATAGCAGCATGAGAATGGACTACATATAATACCTGGCTAATTTTTTGTATTTTTTGTAAAGATGGGGTTTCGCCAAGTTACCCAGGCTGGTCTCGAACTCCTGAGCTGAAGTGACCCACCTGCCTCAGCCTCCCAAAGTGCTGGGATTCCAGGTGTGAGCCACTGCACCTGGCTCATCATTTGGCTTTAAAAAGAAAGGAACTTTTTTTTTTGACATGGAGTTTTGCTCTTGTTGTCCAGGCTGGAGTGCAACAGCACAATCTTGACTCACTGCAACCTTCGCCTCCCAGGTTCAAGGAATCCTCCTGTCTCAGCCTCCCAAGTAGCTGGGATTACAGGCATCCAAACCACACCTAGCTAATTTTTGTATTTTTAGTAGAGAGAGGGTTTCACAACATTGGCCAAGCTGGTCTCGAACTCCTGACCTCTGGTGGTCCACCTGCCTCGGCCTCCCAAAATGCTGAAATTACAAGTGTGAGCCACTGCACCCAACCCCAAAAGGAAGGAAATTCTTGCACATGCTACAACATTAGTGAACCTTGAGGACAATGATAAAATAAGCCAGCCACAAAAAGACAAAAACTGTATGGTTCCACTTACATGAGGAATCTGAAGTAATAAAATTCATAAAAATAAAAAGAATAGTTGCCAAGGGCTGGAAGGGGGAAGAAACAGGAAGTTGTTTAATGGGTGGAGTTTCGGTTTCGCAAGGTGGAAAAGTTCTGGAGCTCTGTTGCATAACAGTGCGAATATATATACTACTACTGAACTGAACACTTAAAAATGGCTAAGATGGTAAAATTTATGTGCTTTTACCATAATTTAAAACTTAAAAAAAAATAGCATAAACAGGCCGGGTGTGGTGGCTCACGCCTGTAATCCCAGCACTTTGGGAGGCTGAAGCAGGCGGATCACTTGAGGTCAGGAGTTCCAGACCAGCTTGGCTAACATGGTGAAACCTGTCTCTGTTAAAAATACAAAAATTAGCCTGGCATAGGGGCATGTGCCTGTAATCTCAGCTACTTGGGATGCGGGGAGGGCAGAAGAATCTGTTGAACCTTGGAGGCAGAGGTTGCAGTGAGCCAAGATCAGGCCACGCACTCCAGCCTCGGTGAAAGATAGAGACTCTGTATCAAAAAAAAAAAAAAAAAAGCATACACATAGATATATAGCTTGCAACTTTTCTGTCTGCCTTAAAAAACAGCTACATGCAGGAGTGACTATGAATCTATGTGATAGACACACACTGCATGAAGATGTAATTGGTATGACAATAGCGCAAAGGAATGGGAAGGGAACTGAGCTATAGGAGTGAAGTTCTTGTATACCACTGAAATTGATGATATTAATCCAGCTAAGTTGTTGTAATTTAGGATTTATAATTGCCAGGGAAAGCACGGAGAAAATAATTTAAAAACATATAGTAAAAGATATGACAAAAGAATACAATAGACTAGAAAATATCTATGTAACACAAAGAAGGCAGTGATGTTCATTTGCAGATTCTATGCCAGTAGGTGTGGGTAACTGTTGAACCCCATTTGTGATGAAGCTAAAAAAGGCAGTGGTAAAAAAAAATAGAAACAAAAACAATACAGTACATATAGAAAATAGTAAAATGGCAGATATAAACCTCACGTTATTAGTAATATATCAAATGTAAATAGGTTAAACTCACAAATTAAAAGATAGAGATTGGCAGAATCGACCAAAAAATCCCTAATCCAACTGTATTATGTCTACAACAGACATAATTTATATACGAAGACATAAATGAATTCAAATTAAAAGGATGGGCCGGTAGTGAAGGCTCCCACCTGTAATCTCAAGACTTTGGGAGGCTGAGGTGGGAGGATCATTTGAGGTCAAGAGTTCAAGACCAGCCTGGCCAACATGGTGAAACCCCATGTCTACTAAAAATACAAAATTTAGCCAGGTGTGATGGCACATGGCTGTGGTCCTAACTAGTTGGGAGGCTAAGGCAGGAGAATTGCTTGAACCCAGGAGGTAGCAGTGAGCCAAGATTACACCACCATACTAAAAGGATGGAAAAAGACATTCCATGCAAACAGTAATCAAAAGAGAACTGGAGTGGCTATGCTGAGATAAAATATACCTCCAGACAAGAATTATTCCTAGAGACAAAGGACATTTTATTAGGGGGTCAATCTATTAAGAAGATAAATTCACGTGTGCTCATTGTCATCTTACAAGCCAAATGGAAGTGTTGCTAGCCAGCCAAGCAGCTGTCACAGTGTTTCTGCTTAGGAACTGCTTGACAAGTAGAAGACAATGTATTAAAATCTTCAAAGTGTTAAGGGAAGGATAGCCAAAAATTTCTATCCAGCTAAATAGCTAAACTAAAAGTCGAGAGTAAAGATGGACACACACACCTCTCATTAGAGCTATTAAAGGAGCTACTTCAACAAGAAGAAAAAAGCCCAGAGTGATGGTGTCATACCTCTATTGGGATCACAGAAATTAAATAGATCAAAAACCACATTTCAATGACAAAAATGAATATATTTGAATTAACAAATATACCTATATATGTTTTAAAAATACTAGAACTAGTTGGATGCCATGGTATATGCCTGTAATCCTAGCTACGCCAGAAGCTGAGGTGGGAGGACTGCTTGAGCCCAGGGGTTTAAGACCAGCTTGGGCAACACAGTGAGATCCTATCTCAGAAATCAAAACAAAACAAACCTAGAACTGTATCAGGCATAGGGAAGAGAAACTGTATTCACTACTTCTTAAGTTTTCATAAAGGAGAGAAAATTTCTACCAGTTTATTCCTAGACACAAGCAACACACAATTTAAAATATGTATTGTTTGTTTGCTTTTGTTTTGGAGATAGGGTCTCACTCTGTATTTTTTTTTCCACTTCCTGCTTGATGAACTTCCATGTTTTTTAACTTCAAAGACTTTTTTCAAGTCTTTGCTCCATTGCACAGGCTGCAGTGCAGTGACAGGATCTCGGCTCACTGCAGCCTCCACCTCCCGGGTTCAAGTGATTTTCCTGCCTCAGCCTCCCCAGTAGCTGGGACTACAGGAGAACACCACAGCACCAGGCTAATTTGTGTCATTTTGATAGAGGGGGTTTCACCATGTTGGCCAGGGTGGTCTCGAACTCCTGACCTCAGGGGATCCACTCAGTCTCCCAAAGTGCTGGGCTTACAGGTATGAGCCACCGTACCTGGCCCTCCTTAAATCTTATTTCCAAAGTTAGTATATAAAAGGCCAAAGCCCCCACTTAATTCTGTTGAACTGCCCGTTCTGGAAGGAGACAGCCACCCTGTGAAAAATGACACTCTTCTGAGGCTGCTGCAGGTGCCATGCAGAGGTGCTTTGCTGACAGCCACAGATGAGCCCTCAGTTGACAGCCAGCGCCACCTGCTGACCTTGTGAGCAAATCATTTTTGGAAATCTAAGAGAGAGGACTGCAGATGAGTAGAGACCCAGTCGGGATGAACAAGCCCGAGAGAAAACTCCCCAGCCACGGCTTCACTCAATTTCTGACCCACAGAACCAGGAGGAAAGTAAAATGGTTGTTTCAATCCACTTAGTTTGGGGAGTCATCTGTTACACAGCAACTGTAATTGGAGCAGATCTTAATAAAGAAACATATTTCTTGCTGTTCTGGACATCCTCACTGTTCAGTCACACAGATACCCAATTGTGTGATCGGAGTCAAATCCCAGAAGAAACAGCTTCATGTTTTTTCCTTTAGGCATTTTAATGTAAGGACATGGTGTTTGGTTGGTTTTGTTGTTTTGAGACAGGGTCTCTCTCTTGTCGCTAAGGCTGGAGCGCAGTGGCTTGATCTCGGCTCACTGCGATTTCCACTTCCCCAGTTCAAGCCATCCTTCTGACTCAGCCTCCCAAGTAGCTGGGACTACAGGCACACACCACCATGTCTGGCTGATTTTTGTATTTTTGGTGGAGATGGGGTTTTGATATGTTGGCCAGGCTGGTCTCAAATTCCTGGCCTCAAGTGATTCGCCTGCCTCAGCCTCCCAAAATGCTGGGATTACAGGTGTGAGCCACCATGCCTGGCCAGGACATGGTGTTTGGGCCTCTTGCAATCATCTTTTTCCTTATGGGAACAAGGAACCAGAAAACCGAAGGGAAGAAGAGTATCAGGTAGCAGAGGTATATTGTCCTAGGCATATTCTCATCTTTAGCATTCAGGAGACACAGAAAGATACATGGATACCTAGAAAGGTACAGAAGTAGATACACACATTATACTGTTCTCCTGGTCTGTCTGTGAATTTACCAGTATACCACATTGCTTTAATTATTTTAGTTTACTAGCATCTTTGTATTTTTTGAGACAGAGTTTTGCTCTGTTGCCCAGGCTGGAGTACAGTGGCACAATCTTGCCTCACTACAACTTCTGCCTCCCAGATTCAAGCGATTCTCATGCCTCAGCCTCTCAAGTAGCTGGGATCACAGGCGTGCACCACCATGCCTGGCTAATTTTTTTTATTTTTAGTAGACACAGGATCTTGCCATGTTGGATAGGCTGGTCTTGAACTTCTGACCTCAAGTGATCCACCTACCTCGGCCTCCCAAAGTGCTGGGATTGCAGGTGTGAGCCATGGTGCCTGGCCAGTTTCCTAGTGTCTGTAAAAATCAGTTGAAGGCTACAGCCCTCTCACACTTTCCTCTATTTTTATGTTTTGTCCTTATATTTGCATCATAGAAGTAGTGGTATCGTTTTTATATTCCATTGAGCGATTGTTTTATTCCTAGATATCTTAGTAAATTATTTATAAATGATTCCCTAGGTAAGCAGTTTCAGAAAATAATGGCAACATTTTTAAGTTTTATACTTGTCTTGCTTCTGATTTTTGAGATAATGGTTACACCATTTACAACCACAACAGTAATGCTAATGTATGTTTGAAATAATATAATAAAATAATTTGTATTAAAAACAATTCAATTAATAGTGAACAATTCAATTAATAGTGAACATCAATATTCACTGTTAATAGTAATTTTCCAACAGTACCTAAAGGAAAAGAGCTCTCTCTTTGAAACTGGTATGAAGACCCGGTCAAGCTCACAATCTCCAAGGTCCACAGCCAGCCAGCAATTGCACAGGAAATGCCATTTCCTCTTAACTGCCATGTCACAGACAATTACCTGGGTGACATACCTATAGTAAAATGAAGACAGTCATGTTAGGGAGGTGGGCTTGAATCAGTTATTTGTAGTAAGACGTAATATCGCACCGTTAGTAACTGTCCAAGTAATGAACTGTTTCACTGCAAGGCAAGAACTAAGGAAAGAAAGGAGAGTTGAGGCCAGACATGGTGGTGTGCGTCTATATCCCCAGCACTTTGGAAAGCGGAGGCAGGTGAATTGCTTGAGCTCAGCAGCGTGAGCCCAGCTTGGGCAACATTGCAAAATCCCATCTCTAAAAAAAATATAAAAATTAGCTGGGCATGGTGGTGTTCGCCTGTAGTCCTAAGCTACTTGGGAGGCTAAGGTAGAAGGATTATTTGAGCCCAGGAGGTCAAGGCTGCAGTGAGTTGAAATTGCAACACTGCATTCCAGCTTGAGTGACAGAGTGAGACCCCAACAAAAAAAAAAAAAAAAAAAAAAAAAAAGGAAATGAGAGTAGATCTTTCCCTTCCCAACTTCTAAGGTAGTTCATGTAACAGACACCAGACTTTAAACCTTTCTCACCTATATATTTTTTTTTTTTTTTTGAGACATTCTCACCCTGTGGCCCAGGCTGGAGTGTAGTGTTACAACCTGGGCTCACTGCAACCTCTGCCTCCTGGGTTCAAGTGATTCTCCTGCCTACAGGCACATGCCACTACACCTGGCTAATTTTTTGTATTTTAGTAGACACGGGGTTTCACCATATTAGCCAGGAGGATCTTGATCGCTTGACCTCGTGATCCGCCCGCCTCAGCCTCCCAAAGTGCTGGGATTATAGGTGAGAGCCACTGTGCCCAGTGTATATATACTTTTTATAACCTTTCTCTGTCCTGTATGTGACAGTGGCTTGCCACCTTTTCAAATATCCCATCTGCCTCTCTTTCATCATCCAGGGTATAAATGGGGCATAGTCTTTAATGTTTACATCAATGACTTCTCACTCTATTTAGTCTGGCCTCATTTCCACTTCACTGAGGCAAAGGCCTTGAGATTTCATCCTTTTCCCAGCCACAGCGTTTTATCACTAACTTTTCTGCTAACTTCAGCCACTCACATGCTTGTCCTCTGGGACACCTAACTGCTCAACCTATTGACTTCATCTCACCACTAGTCAGCAAACCTCCTGCTTCACTGTAATGATGCTATTTGCTCCAAGGGTCCGTGTTTAATGTCACGAAACCACATAAATTTCTCTCGTGAAAATCTTCATTTTAGTTGAACGTTATTTTCTGTGTTGGGAATATAGACTCCTTTAAACCTAAAGTATTTCTAGGGACTGTCTCATTGAAGCCGTTTATGAAACAACAGGTGACTAAGCTGCATTTGATCCAACTAGACAGTACATTTTATACATTTAAAGCTGTCATTTAAAAGCAAAGTATGGGCCAGGGTTGGTGAATTGTGCCTGCAATCCCAGCATTTTGGGAGCCGAGATGAGTGGATTGCTCGTGCTCAGGAATTCGAGACTAGCCTGGGCAACATGGTGAAACCCCATTTCTACAAAATACAAAAATCAGCCAGGCATGGTGGTGCATGCCTGTGGGCCCAGCTACTCAGGAGGCTGAGGTGGGAGGATCACTTGAGCCCGGGAGACAGAAGTTGCAGTGAGCTGTGACCATGCTGCTGCACTCCACCCTGGGTGATGGAGCCAGATCTTGTCTCAGAAAATAAGAAAAAAAAAGCTAAGTATAATAAAAGTAGAATAAAACAAAATACAGAAGAAAATATTCATTTTTCTAGTCCCAGGCTTTTTATGCATCAATTGTAACTTTTATTCTCATATTCTTTCAAATGTAAGAAAAAGTACAGAGTCTAATGTGAGTGTTAGGAAAGTCACTATGATTACCAGAAACATTATGGAAAAAAGCTGTCTTTTGCTAAAAAAAAAAAAAAAAAAAAAAAAAAGAGTAATCTTTCCCTTTTCTCTGCTTTCCAAGTTGTCTGCATTAAAGCACAGATGTTACTTTTGCAATTAAAAAATAAAAACAGGCCAGGTGCAATGGTTCACACCTGCAATCCCAGCACTTTGGGAGGCCAAAATAGGATTGCTAGAGCCCATGAATTTGAGATTGGCCTGGGCAACACAGGGAGACTCCATCTCTATAAAAAAATAAAAATTAGCCAGGTATGGTGGCATGCATCTGCAGTCCCAGCTCCTTGGGGGGCTGAGGTGGGAGGATCATTTGAACCCAGGAGGTTGAAGCTACAGCAAACCATGATCATGTCACTCCAGTCTGGACAACAGGGGAAGACCCTGCCTCAAAAACAAACAAAAACAAGAAAAGAAAATCAAATGAAGACTAGAGAATGCCTTCAAAAGAGCTTTAAGGGCTGAGCACAATGACTCATGCCTGTAATCCCAGCACTCTGGGAGACTGAGGTGGGTGGATTGCTTGAGGCCAGGAGTTTGAGACCAGCCTGGCCAACATGGTAAAACCCCACCTCTACTAAAAACTCAACAACTAGCTGGGTGTGGTGGCACACACCTGTAGTCTCAGGTACTCGGGAGGCTGAGGCACGAGAATCACTTCAACTTGGGAGGCAGAGGTTGCAGTGAGCTGAAATTGCACCACCGCACCCCAACCTGGATGACAATGCAAGACTCTGTCTCAAACAAAACAAAACAAAAAGAGCCATGATACCTGATAGGAAGCTCTAGAGGTGACGCATAATCCTGAGAATTTAACTATAACGAATATTTATTGTTACAATATTAATTGTAATTATTAATTGTAACAAGTGTTTATTCAGTCCCTCTATAATCCTGGCATTGTACTAGCTGAGAATAGAATACTAATAAGACAGAGGGGCATGAAATCACTGTGAGCTGAAAAATAATAGTATTATAATCAAAGACTACGTATAGAATTAGGATATAAACCAGAGGTAAGAAATTGAAAGAAAAGTAGAAAATATTACATCGTTATAAATTTCTTTGGGTGCTTTCTCTAAAAGAGTTAAATTTCAAAGTTGTTTTGCTAAGATTATGAAATAACATCCATCATTAAAAAATTTTCAACATACCTAAAAGTTCACTGAAGAAAATTTTTAAAATTTATAATCCTACCTGGAGATAACTGTAATAATTTATTATGTATACTCTAGATCTTTTCCTATACATATAGTTTATTTTTTACTTTTTTTTTTTTGAGACAGAGTCTTGCTCTGTTGCCAGGCTGGAGTGCAGTAGTACAATCTCGGCTGACTGCAACCTCTGTCTCCCGGGTTCAAGAAATTCTGCCTCAGCCTCCTGAGTAGCTGGGACTGCAGGTGCAGGTCCCATGCCCAGCTAATTTTTATATTTTTAGTAGAGATGGGGTTTCACCATATTGGCCAGGGTGGTCTTGATCTCCTGACTTTGTGATCCACCCGCCTCAACCTCCCAAAGTGCTGGAATTACAGGCGTGAGCCACTGCGCCTGGCCTATTTTATTTTTTTTGAGACAAGAGTCTCAGTCTGTTGCCCAGGCTGGAGTGCAGTAGCGTGATCGTGTCACACTGCAGCCTCCACCACCGGGCTCAGTGATCCTCCCACCTCAGCCTCCCGGGTATCTCGGCCTACAGGCGTGTGACACCATGTCCGGCTATATATATATTTTTGTATTTTTTCCAGAAATGGGATTTCGCCATGTTGCCCAGGCTGGTCTTGAACTCCTGGGCTCAGGCAATCTGTCCTCTTCAGTCTCCCAAAGTGCTGGGAATACAGGCATGTGCCACCGTGCCTGGCCTGCATACTTTTTTTTTTTGAGATGGAGTCTCACCCTGTCCCCCAGGCTGGAGTGCACTGGCATGATCTCTGCTCACTGCAACATCCACCTCCTGGGTTCAAGCAATTCTCATGCCTCTGCCTCCCAAGTAGCTGGGATTACAGGCCCGTGCAACCACACTTGGCTAGTTTTTGTGTTTTTAGTAGGGACAGGGTTTAACTATATTGACCAGGATGGTTTTGAACTCCTGACCTCAAGTGATCTGCCCGCCTTGGCCTACCAAAGTGCTGGGATTACAGGTGTGAGCCACTGCACCTGGCCTTTTGTGAGCATTTTAAATTTAAGCCATTCTGATGGGTGGCTCGTGCTCTGTCATTTTCATTTCCTGATGACTAACCATGTTGCACATCTTTTCAAACGCTTGCTATATATTATTCGCCTTTACAAATAAAACGGGAAGGATGGTTTATGAGCTGATTTGTGCATAGTGGAACAGATTGGAAGCAGCAAGGAAGTTATTAGGCTCTATTGGCCCAGTGGCTGGTCTATCTAGCCTAGTGGAAAAAACTTATTTCGCTAATAAATGTAAGCAGTCTGCACACTCTTTATAGGTGGGCACCATTTAGCAAAAGATTCATTTGAGGGCCTGAGCCTTAAGACTTCCACTCCATTTTTCTCTTTTTTCCCAACTCCAAGGAATCAGTAATCTTCATTCTTAATTAATTGTATCATCTACTTTCTCTAGCACCTCTCCTCATTCTGAGTACGGCTGAAGGAAGATGCTGAATCATTCGAACCTAACACATGTTAGGTTCAAGGACTTTATCATCGTCTGTTTATTTCTCTAATTCTCCAGGCACATCTCACATGGTAATTCTATTCTTTCTCCTTAAGATCTTGACATCTTTCCCCCACCCCAAGACAGGGTCTTGCTGTTGCCCAGGCTAGTGGTGCAGACATGCTCACTGCAGCTTCAACCTCCTAGGCTCAAGTGATCCTCCCACTTCAGGCTCCTGAGTAGCTGAGATTATAGGTGCACACCACCATGCCTGGTGAATTTTTTTGGTTTTTTTTTTTTTTTTTTTTTTGTAGATGCAGGGTCTTCCTATGTTGCTCAGGCTGTTCTCAAACTCCTGGCCTCAAGTGATCCTCCTGCCTTGGCCTCCCAAAGTATTGGATTACAGGTGTGAACTGCTGCACCCTGCCCTTAAGCTCTTAACTTTGACTATCAGTAGATAGTTGTTTACTAAAGTTAGTCTTTAAGGATATTTTTCGTATTTAGAAATACTTTTAATTTGCAGCGCTTTCAGGCAATATTTCGTTGGTGTTATTTGCTGCATACAATCATGGCATTTAATGAAAATAAAATTAGAGAAAACAAAGCGTCTATTATTTTACCTTCCAAAAAAATTGTATTGTTAATTTCTCACGCTTCATTCCAGGGCTTATTCTTCATAGATAGCTTGGGAACTTAAATCTAACAGTCATTTGTTACTATTTGGCTCAAAGATTTACTGTTATTTATTGTGGTGATAAGCTTTCTTCTCTCTTAGATCCACAAAGAAACAGCAACAGTCAACATGACACATGTGCTCACCAGGAAGGACTGAGGCCAGAATTGTCATGCCAGAGCCGAAGGCTGTGCACTTCCCCTAGAGAGGAATGAGTGGTGAGAAGGAAAACATCCAGGCCCCCTCGTTCAAAGACTGTCTTCTGGGGGTCACAAAGGTGATGGGGCTCACTCCGTCCCTCTGATCCGTAGAGGGTGATGACAACCTATAATGAGACAGGGAAAGGTAAAATACAGGGAATTTTAATATGATTCTTTGGGTTTATCCATAAGGAGAAAGATGAAGATGTAGAAAACTATATTTAGACTAAGTCTTTCAGATCTTAGACAAGCATAGAGAGCTCTTCAAATGTACAGTCTTTTTTTTCTGAGACGAAATCTTGCTCTGTCACCCAGACTGGAGTGCAGTGGCGCGATCTCGGCTCACTGCAACCTCCACCTCCTGAGTTAAAGCAGTTCTCATGCCTCAACCTCCTATGTAGCTGGGATTACAGGCATGGGCCATCACCCTCAGTTAACTTCTGCAGTTTTAGTAGAGAAGGGGTTTTGTCATGTTGGCCAGGCTGGTTTCAAACTCCTGACCTCTGGGGACTTGCCTGCCTTGGCCTCCCAAAGTGTTAGAATTACAGGCAGGAGCCCCTGTGCCTGGCCCACATGTACAGTTTAGAACTATAAAATACCAATCTCTGATTTTTTTTTGAGCTGGAGTCTCACTGTGTTGCCCAGGCTGGAATGCAGTGGCGCGATCTCGGCTCACTGAGAGCTCTGCTTACTGTGACCTCTGCCTACCAGGTTCAAGCTATTCTCCTGCCTCAGCCTCCTGAGTAGGAGGGATTACAAGCGCTCACCCCCATGCCCGGCTAATTTTTGTATTTTTAGTAGAGACGAGGTTTCACCATGTTGATCAGGCTCCTCTCGAACTTCTGACCTCATAAGCTGTCCGTCTCGGCCTCCCAAAGTGCTTGGGATTACAGGCATGAGCCACCATGCCCAGCCTCTGATCTCTTTTAAAGTGCTATTGGTTGCCAGGATATCACCAACTCAGAGTGTATCTCATATGGCAGAAGACACGACGCAATGAGGGAAGAACATTTTTCTCATTAACCTTAGCTGTTGTAGCAGCCCTTCTTCGGTATCCGGTGTAGACCTGAATAAGGTAGTGAAACTGAGCGCTGGGGTCATTATCAGCCAGGACAGTAACCTTCACCTGCAAGAAAAGCAGAACTAAGCAACATACCGGGCCTCCACTTAGTATAGCTCCTGCCTCCTCCAGCTGAGGAGCAGGAGGAGGAGGCACTACCACAGGTGTGGCAGCCCTAGAGAAAGCAGGGCAGATGTGTGGTCAGCAGACAGACACACCAGCAGACCTAAGCCACTAAAGTGGGGATGAGGCCTGAACCTCCGGGCCTGTGCCTTTCAAGTGAAATAGTCACAGAATCACCTGATGATGTCTTGGGCTTCTAAATCCTCCTACTTCCCTCCCACCTCCCTCCCACTCAGGTATGGTCACCACATAACAGAGAAAGCCCAGCTAAATTTGCATTTCAGATAAACTATGAATGATTTGCGGCATGCTTACACTAAAAATGCACTATTTGTTTAAAATGCAAATTTAACAAGGTAGCCTGAATTTTTGTTTACTGACACTGACAACCCTGAACTCAGGGCAACAAGAAATGAACACCTGGTGTATTCTAGAATTTCCAAGTGCAAGAAAACATAGGAAGAACATACACATGGAAAGACGATGTTGTCAAAAGATTTTTTTTTTTTTTTGATATGGAATCTCGCTTGGTCGCCCAGGCTGGAGTGCAGTGGTGCAAGTGAACCAACATTGCGCCACTGCAACGTCCGACTCCTGGGTTCAAGTGATTCTCCTGCCTCAGCCTCCCAAGTAGCTGGGATTCCAGGTGCCCGCCACCACGCCCAGCTAATTTTTGTATTTTTAGTAGAGATGAGGTTTCACCATGTTGGCCAGGATGGTCTCAATCTCTTGACCTCATGACCTCAATCTGCCCGCCTCGGCCTCTCAATGTGCTGGGATTACAGGCATGAGCTACCGTGCCCGGCCAAGATTTTTGTTTTTAAAAAGATTCCATAAAGGTTTCTTGTATATTATAGTTACAGTTTTATTTATTTATTTTTAGACAGAGTCTTGCTATGTTGACCAGGCTGGAGTGAAGTGATGTGTTCTTGGCTCACTGCAACCTTTACCTCCCTGGTCCAAGTGATCCCCCCACCTCAGCCTCCTAAGAGGCTGAGATTACAGGTGCCCGCCATCACACCTGGCTAATTTTTGTATTTTTAGTAGTGATGGGGTTTCACCATGTTGGCCAGGCTGGTCTTGAACTCCTGACCTCAAGTGATCCACCAGCCTTGGCCTCCCAAAGTGTTGGGATTATAGGCGTGAGCCACCTCACCTGGCCAGTTACATTAAGTTATAATTTGACTTACATATAAATTTACTTTCTTTTTTTGAGACATAGTCTCACTCTGTCGGCCAGGCTGGAGTGCAGTGGTACGATCTCGGCTCACTGCAACCTCCTTCTCCTGGACTCAAGTGATTCTCCTGCCTCAGCCTCCCAAGTAGTTGGGATTACAGGTGTGTGCCACCACATTCAGCTAATTTTTCTATTTTTAGTAAAGACAGGATTTCACCATGTTGGCCAGGCTGGTCTCGAACTCCTGACCTCAGGTGATCCACCTGCCTTGGCCTCCCAAAGTGCGGGATTATAGTCGTGAGCCACTGTGCCCTGCCAATTTACATATAACTTTCATATCCAATGTATAAAGTAGGACGAAGTTGCATTAGACTGTAGTTAAGCTCTCTAGGTATTTTCTTTTCCTTTTTTTTGTTTTGTTTTTTTTTTTTTGAGACAAGGTCTCTGTTGCCCAGGCTAGAGTAAAGAGGCACAACAATAGCTCACTGCAGCCTCAAGCTCCTGGGCTCAAGTGATCTTCCCACCTCAGCTACCCAAGTAGCTGGGACTATAAGGATGCACCACCATGCCAGGCTAATTTTTTTTTTAAATTTTTAGTAGAGACAAAGTCTTGCTATGGTGCCCAGGCTGGTCTTGAACTCCTGAGTTCAAGTGATCCTCCTGCCCTGGCCTCCCAAAGTGCTGGAATTACAGGCATGAGCCACTGCACCCAGATGATGTTTTCTTTTGGCTCTTTTCTAATCTAAAATGAGTCCCACCATGGTCCAATCTTGGATCCAGAAAAAAAAAAAGGAGAGAAAAAGTTCTTAGGTCTTGAGACAGTGGACATGAAGATAAATTTAAGAAAAGTTTCACTTGAATTTCTATGCCTCTCAGTATTGCGCCACTGGCTTCTTTTGACAAAGGTATGTTTTTTCCCCATATTATTTAACATACTCAGCATCATAGTGAAACGGTTGGACTCCAAGTCTCATTACCTTCTGCATATCTGCTTGATCCTTTCTCCAGGCCCACACAACTGTGATCATGTAGAATCCTAAAAGGCCGGCCAGCAGCGACATCCCAACAGGATTGCTGGTCACGCGAAGGAACAGTACGATAGTGTCTTCAACATTCACAGTCCTGGGCACGACAAGGAAGTCGCTCGCAAAGAAGGTCAGGTGGTTACAGAGACACTGTGTCCTCAGAATTGTGCTCTGTGGCCCAACCTGGAATTAGAATCAAGACGTTGACTCTAGTCGGATAGAGTGCTAAGGACGACACAGACATAAACATTGGCAATTTAGAGACGGAAAGAGATGCTTAGATCTCTCTCTCACTGCTGGTCGTGGCGTAAACTGGTATAACCAATGTGGAAGGCAATTCAGCAACACCTAGTACAGCTGAAGAAGCACCAGCTCTTTGAATCCTGCAATTCCAGCTCTGAATGTATGTATGTTCTAGGGGAACTTTGCACATGTGTATAAAGATATACTAAAAGAAAAGTTTTGTCACTCTTGTTTATAATTACCAAAAACAGGAAAAAACTTACATGTTCAATAACAGAACATACAAATTAATAAATATATAAGGAAGCAGAGGCAAACTAATGGAATTCTATACAGCAGTTAAAAATGAATAAATTAGCCAGGTGTGGTGGCTTGTACCTGTAATCCCAGCACTTTGGGAGGCTGAGGCAGGTGGATTACCTGAGGCTAGGAGTCTGAGACCACCTGGACAACATGGCTAAACCCCATGTCTACCTAAAAATATAAAAATTATCCAGGTGTGGTGGCACATGCCTGTAGTCCTAGCTACTTGGGAGGCTGAGGCAGGAGAATTACTTGAATCCAGGAGGCAGAGTTTGCAGTAAGCCGAGATCACACCACTGCATTCCAGCCTGGGTGACAGAGCAAGACTCCCTCTTCAAAAATAAATAAATAAATAAAAATGTAAAAAATGAATGAATTAGAGGTAGATGTATCAACATAGATAAATGCTGAGTAAATAAAACGCATTAAAGAGATATGTACAGTATAGTGCCATTTACACAAAGCCTAAGAGGCATGCAAAGTATCTATTCATTGTCTGTTTCCCTCTCCAGAATGTAAATTCATAAGGATATTGTCTTGTTCACTGCTGTATCTCTAGTTACTAGACTTGGGCATGGTATGTAGAAGATAATCAATGCTTGCTGAAAGAATGAATACCAACACAAATTCAGGCCAGTAGTTACCCATTGGTGGAAGGGAAGGAAGGAGAGAGATTAGGGAGGGCTACACAAAGGGCTTCAATTATTCCTGAAATTTTTAAAGATAATCTGAAGCTGAGCAAAATACGAACTTCAATAAAGTTGAATGTGCAATTCAGTGTTTTTAAATATTATTTCTTATGACTTTCCGTATGTTGGAACACTTCTTCCTAATATTTAAAAAATATGTCAGAAGGTGATTACATGGAAGCTACCAATTCAGTGTTTGGTTTCGTGGATGAAAAGCCTAAAGTACTGTCATTACTACTTATTTCCATGACACAGAGTTAAGTCCTGGAGGCCCAATCTAGTTTGCCCTTAGAACTCTTGGCCAGGCATGGTGGCTGATGCCTGTAATCCCAGCACTTTGGGAGGCTGAGGTGGGCGGATCACCTGAGGTTAGGAGTTCGAGACCACCCCGGCCAACATGATGAAACCCCGTCTCTAGTAAAAATACAAAAAAATTAGCTGGGTGTGATGACAGGTGCCTGTAATCACAGCTACTTGGGAGGCTGAGGCAGCAGAATTGCTTGAACCTGTGAGATCCTGCCAATGTACTCCAGGATCTAGGAAACAAGAACGAAACTCCATCTCAAACAAAAACAAAAAAAACTCTTGTGCTGTACTTCGGACAGCTCAATTCCTTTCATGGAGTCTAAGCACTTCAGAGTGCTTCAAGGAGGTGGGAAATATCCGATGCCTTCTGCAGTCAATGGGTCTGTGCTGTGGGAGGGGAAAAGCTCTCAAGCTTCTCAAAGTATGGTTTCCCTAAGAAGCAACACTGGCATCAGCTGGGAGCTTGTTAGAAAGACAGACTCTCAGGGCCTGACCAGAGCTACTGCATCAGAATCTACTTTTTAACAAGCCTTGTTCATACATGTGCTTTATAGCCATTGTCCAGCTATGACTGCCTGAGGCTATGAATGGTAGATTCCTTTCTAAAAATCCTCTTTCTGGCCTCCCAAAGTGCTGGTGGGAGGCTGCCTGAGCCCGGATGTTCAAGACCAGTGTAGGCAACATGTTAAGACCCTGTCTGACCAAAAAATTAGCCAGGCGTGGTAGCATATGCCTTTCATCCCCACTACTTGAGAGGCTGAGGCAGGAGGATCTTTTGAGCCCAGGAAGTTGAGGCTGCAGTAAGATGTGATCGCGCACTGCACTCCAGCCTGAGCAACACAGTGAGACCCCATCTCAAAAAAAAAAAATATTCTCTTTCCTTCTCTTCCCAATCTAGATGGCACTTTCTCAGCTCTTTTTAGGACAGCTTCGTGCTTTCCAAGACCTTACATCAAGTTCTTTGAGCTACTGAACCAGGACTTTATCAGGCATAATCTCACAGAATCATGAGTGTGCAAATGTAATAGCGGTGTTTTAAACCAGTTGGATACCAGGAACAAGATGATTAATTACAAAAGTGACAACTGTCCTCACGTGGCCTGGAATATACAAGAATCTGAGAACATAGTTCTTTTTCGAGCTATGAAAGTTCTCTTTTGTTTAGCAAGAGGCTTCATTTTGCCCACCCACAACCTATTTAGGACTTGTAGAATTTTACAGCTTCCACACACTGCTTTATTTTATCCACAATGGTCAGATCTACCCTGGACTGTTTGAGAAAGAAACTACAAAGATAAAGCACAAAGCTGCTCCTGCTCGGAAGAGCCATACTCGCCCTGCCCACCACACTCCACCCTCCTCCTCTTGCCCAGGCAGAGTCACTTCACACCTCCTGATTATTTTTCTTGCTGGGCTGCCCCAAATGAGATAATGGATGCACTGGGTTTAATGGCGGCTATGGCAGAAGAGAGGCCCCAGAAGCGGCTCAGTTTCTTACTTGGCATCCATTGCTGCTCCATGTCCGGTTGTGGCTGTCCCAGTAATAACACTGAGTGACGGCTGTGATGACCGAGACCAAGCTGGGCATCTGCTGAGCACCCTCCTGGCTCTCACTCAGCACAGCAGTTATATAGTAGGTGCCAATCCCGTGCTGTAGATGCTCTGGAGTCAGCACCCACGTGTACTCCTCATCTTAGAACAAAGAAGAGTGCTTACTTATGTTTCAAATGGGACAAAAGCACCACTAGAACCTCTCTTCTAAAGGATCTATTATTAATATTTTACAAATGAGACCATGATAAACCTAGAGTTACAAATGATTGGAAAGAAAATGACCAGTGATACAATCCCAGGCTGTGGATCACTGCTTTGCTCCTAAGGAATCACTGGCATGACAAGGCTCAAGAGCTACGTCTTGGGCCAGGCACGGTGGCTCACACCTATAATCCCAGCACTTCAGGAAGCAAAGGTGGGTGGATCACTTGAGATCAGGAGTTCGAGACCAGCCTGGTGAATGTGGCAAAACCCCATCTCCACCAAAAAATACAAAAATTAGTGGGGTGCGGTGACGTGGGCCTATAATCCCAGCTACTCTGGAGGCTGAGCCAAGAAAATTGCTTGAACCTGGAGAAGCTGCAGTGAGTTGAAATCGTACCACTTTACTCCAGCCTGGGCAAAACAGTGAGTTTTTTGTCTCCAAAAAAAAAAAAAAAAGACATTCATTTGGCATATGATCATTTAGGTCTAATGATTTAGAATGTATTATAAGGTTTACAAAAATGAAATGATCACACACCTAAGTTAGCAGATGAAAGACTAAGGTAACAAGAGAAACCCCAGGATGAAGCAAAGACAGGGATAGG